>CM068298.1:12385165-12596069 GCA_034768395.1 Linum lewisii | reverse complement strand
AGCATTAGTATGGGATTTTTGAACCGGGATTGGGGTTTACCCGGGGATGCCGACCCTTGATTAGGGTTTGGTCTCGATCCAGAGCTCCGGTTAGGGTTTGGCCTGTATGGGGTGTGTCCGACGCTTCTGTCTCCTCTCACCGGGGCACTGATTGGTGGCGGGTGTAACAACCCGTCCCAAAACCGACCCGAGTTCACCCTGGTCGAACCGGTTTGAGTGCTATTTGAAGAACCAGCTTAAAAGAAAAAGTAAAACGCAGCGGAAACAGAAACAACTCTCCATTAAAAAGTTCAAAATCAACTGAAGGCCTTCATTACATAAAAACCGAAATCCGAAACCAAAACTCAAAACGATTACAAATCTTCCAACCCAAAAGTGTCAACTGAAATCTAAAATTAAAACAATGGTCACTCCACAATAGCTTCCTAATCTTCACTTCACAACTCCAACCTGCAACTCCTCCGAACTCAACCAAACACCTGAAAAAGAAACTGGGGGGGATCAGCTTCCTAATGAAACTGAGTGAACCCACTGGGTTTAACTATGCGCCGAACCTAACCTGAAGAAGTGATCCCAAACTTCTCACGAAAACACCAAAAAGGAATCAGACCAACCTTACCATTTTAATCTCTAAACAGTCTAAGTGATCACATAGGTGCAGTTCCAAATAAACACTTACCATCCTCAATACATCCATGAAAAACAAAATCTAAATCATACATTCAACATTGTAATACAAAACTCAAGATCTAGTCAGCATTTCCATACACCACAATCACACACCTTTCACATTCAAACACACATTAATCCCATCCAATTCATAAGTGACTATTAATCATCCTAAGCAATCAGGTTACATTCAAGGCAACGCCGTACTAACCATCCACATTCAATCACATCATAAATCATCAACACTTACATCTAACCCCAACTCATGCATTGACACACCAATTCACAGATCAATCGACCTAGTCACACACATTAAATACAGTTCGCCATCACATACCGCACTCACATATACACACTCAACACATCACATTCAGCTTGTTCACATCAAGCACAACACACCACGACAGTTCACAATTCATTTAACTAGGTGAGTTAATTAGGCGCCATAAGGATTTTGTTCCCCCCACCCCGCCGGCCATCACATCATCCATACCCCGTAGGATTTTTCCCCCGTAGGGGATAACACGACCCCTCCCTAAGGGACCTCCTCACGGAGCATCAACCACCATCGGATCCTTCCTCACGGAGTTTTCAACACTATGACTCCCTGCATAGGATTCACCCTAGTAAAATCGGACTCTAACACAATGAATTCGGTTGGGGTAAGTTGGCTCCTTCCGTTCTATCAATTAAATTCATTTAGTGCAACCAACCATCCACTCATCCGAAACACATTTCATTTCAACCACAAATTCATTTCCCCAAACCATTCCACTGTACAACTCCACTACACAAATTACACGTCACAATGCCACATCACAATCCCACATCGTGATTCCACAACACAATTTCATGTCATAGTTCCATGCACCAATTCTATGTTCCAATTCCAGCATAATTCTAGTCTAACCACAATCGACAATAACAGATTCAATCATAGAAATTCATCGCATCCAACCCCATCCCATCTCACATTTCTAGATCAAATACATCAGCTATCATCTTATATCCCAATCCCCACATCATACATCAATCAGCACGCTCATCAAATAGTAATCACAAGACAGTTATCCAGTTTTACTCTCGAGGGTTCATGCAAGACCTAACACATCCTAAGTCCAGTTCCAACTCCTCACTCCCATTCCTAGCCATCTAGTCAACCATACACTCACACAAGTCAACCCATACAATCACACAACCATAACAATCAAGACAACATCAATTTACCATTTCAACTCTCCTATTGAGCGTTACTAGATTAAACCAATAATCTATCTAGTTCACATATTTCATCTAACACGATTCCTAGCCACAATTCGACCAATTCTGACATCCTCATTCATCTCAACCATTTACCATTCCACATCCAAGACTCCAACCTTATTACAATAACCACAAGGCACAGACTCAATAACCAACACACACAACATCAATTTCATTCAAATCAATCGTACAACCTCAGTTCAACTAGCTCATGCATTCAGAACACCCAATTCCATTCACCAATTCCCCTAACCAATTCCATAAGTCAATTCCACGTACCGGTTCTATTGTCCACTTCCACGTACAAATTCCCTTACCAATTCTATTAGCCAATTATAAGTCATGAGTCTAACACCTTAAACACATTAACAACCATCTTCACACACAACATCAATTTCTACCTAAAAGGCACGTTGCATAATTCATACATCAACACCAAGCATCATCTCAATCCCAACATAATGTAAACCATCACAATCCAAATCATTCAATAATCCCATATCACACATAACCACACATCACAAGACATTCAACGCCTCCCACGGCACAAACAGTTTAAGGGTAAACGGCTAGCTCACCGGCCACCCCCACCTGCAAGTACAGGGGAAGCCATGTCATGAGTCGTAGGGTTACCCTCCTGTACATCCTTCATTGGACGACCCCGCATTGGTGGGACCATCCACCTGTTTGTCAATTAAGGGCGACCCCACATTGGCAGGACCACCCTCCTGCAACCACAGATTAACAATTCCAGGCAGAAATACACTTACAACATCATACCCCTGCCCCCCTACACTCGTTACTACATCCAATCCATTAAGCATCAAGGTTAAACTTCCCCATTCATCGCACATACAAACAGCCCGCTATCATCATGCAATTCATCATATCATCAAGCATACAACAACCAACAACAATCGCAAATACTCAACAATCAATCACATAACGAAATCCCCTTTTACTCTCTTTCAATTTCATGCAATGCCCTACATTCTTCTAAGTCAAGTTTCAACTCCTCACGTCGACCAATTCTACCTATCGTACGCTAAACCCTCACCTGACAAGAAGACGAGGCTCTAAAACAACTCCCGGAACCCGAACGACCAAGCTCTACCACTCCAAAGTCGTAGCTCTTCTCCTCCTCACCGACAGCAGCCTACTCCGAACCACCCAGAACCACGATGTGCGATCTCTTCCTCTCGTCGCCACGAACCCGTAGCAACAAACGGATCGCAAATCGGAGCTCTACAACTCCCGGAATCAAGGATTGAAGCTAAGGGGTTTTTGGTTCGTCAAAAACGAATTTCGGGGAAAGAGAAAGAAGGGGAAAGTTCTGGATTTCCGTGCAAATTCGTCCTTTTATGCACGAAATGTGCGCCTGATATGTCAAAATGTGCGCCGGCGCACATTGACCCCAAAAAGGAGCACATTTTGAATATTCAGCCGAAAGTTTGCTGAATTAATTGAAAAGTGCGCCTGACACTTCTAAATGTGCGCCTGCGCACTTTAGGGCCCAAAATCAGCACTTTTGGTACTGTTCACTGTTCCCCTCTTTTGCAACTTCAACCCGGCACATACCCAAACGTCCCAGACCTCAAGAGACCCTCTTAAGTACCGTTTCCGGCACTCTAGTCACCCAGACTTGAGTTCTAACCCGTTCGGTTGGGCGGGGATGTTACAAGTCTCCCCAACTTTAAGAGATTTCGTCCCCGAAATCACAACCCGACTTGCTCTAGCAATGCAACCATACATCACAGCAACAAATGCAGCAATTCAAGATCACATTACCTCCCGAAATTCCCTTTTAACGGCTCTAGGAACACACACCTTCTAAGGGCACTACTCCCACACTACTTCAAACTTCTACCTAACAGACACGCACAACCGAACCTCAACGGCACCACTCACAACAAGAACACAACCAAAACACAATCAAACAAACTCACTCAAGAGCTCAACAAAGCACAACTCACACCAACAAGAACTATGAAGCTAACACCTTTGACTAAAACTCACACCCTCAAGCACTCTACTCACTTAACCAAATTCTACAGGCTCTACTCCTCTAACCAATTTCCCAACCTGCTACTACTTCCACTCTCAACTACTCCGCCACCCTCTTCACTACAGGAGGACACAAAACGTTTCAGTTGACCAATTTTAAGAAATCACATTTCTTTTCAAATCACTTTCCCTTCAAATTCACAACACTTTCCTTTCAAAACTTCCCACCCAATTCAAAACGATTTGAAAATCCCTGAAAAGTTGGTCCTGTGCCGGTGCTTCTTCCCTTCCTCATATGAGGTTAATTACTCCTCTAGAAGAAGAGACGAATCACCAACACAGCAGCAACTAACCAGGCTCTGATACCACTTGTAACACCCGTCCCAAACCGACCCGAGTTCACCCGTGGTCGAACCGGTTTGAGTGCTACTTGAAGAACCAGCTTTAAAAGAAAAGAGTAAAACGCAGCGGAAACAGAAACAACTCTCCATTAAAAAGTTCAAAATCAACTGAAGGCCTTCATTACATAAAAACCGAAATCCGAAACCAAAACTCAAAACGATTACAAATCTTCCAACCCAAAAGTGTCAACTGAAATCTAAAATTAAAACAATGGTCACTCCACAATAGCTTCCTAATCTTCACTTCACAACTCCAACCTGCAACTCCTCCGAACTCAACCAAACACCTGAAAAGAGAAACTGGGGGGGGATCAGCTTCCTAATGAAACTGAGTGAACCCACTGGGTTTAACTATGCGCCGAACCTAACCTGAAGAAGTGATCCCAAACTTCTCACGAGACACCAACAATGGAATCAGACTCAACCTTTACCAGTTTTAATTCTCTAAACAGTCTAAGTGATCACATAGGTGCAGTTCCAAATCAACACTTACCATCCTCAATAACATCCATGAATAACAGAGAATCATAAATCATACAGTTCAACATTGTAATACAATACGACTCAAGATCATAGTCAGCATTTCCACATACACCACAATCACACACCCATTCACATTCAACACACACATTAATCCCATCCCAATTCACTAAGTGAGCTATTAATCATCCCTAAGCAAATCTAGGTTATCATTCAAGTGCATAACGCCGTACTAACCATCCACAATTCATATCATCATCATAATCATCAACCACTTAACATCTAACCCGCAACTCATCGCATTGACACAACTCAATTCACAGATCAATCCGACCTAGTTCACACACATTACATAACAGTTCGCCATCACATACCGCACGTCACATATACACACTCAACACATCACATTTCAGCTTGTTCACATCAAGCACAACACACGCACGACAGTTCACAATTCATTTAACTAGGTGAGTTAATTAGGCGCCATAAGGAGTTGTTCCCCCGCTACCCCGCCGGCCATCACATCATCCATATCCCGTAGGATCTTTCCCCGTAGGGAGATAACACGACGCATCCCCTAAGGGATCCTTCCTCCACGGAGCTATCACGACGCATCCCATCGGGATCCTTCCTCAACGGAGATTTCAACCACTATGACTCCCTGTCATAGGATTCACCCTAGTGAATCGGACTCTAACACAATGATATTTCGGTTGGGGTAACGTTGGCTCCTTCCGGTTCTATCAATTAAATTTCATTTAGTGCAACCACAACCATCACACTCATCCGCAACACAGTTTCATTCAACCACAAATTCATTTCACAATACCGATTCCACTGTACAACTCCACTACACAAATTACACGTCACAATGCCACATCACAATCCCACATCGTGATTCCACAACACAATTTCATGTCATAGTTCCATGCACCAATTCTATGTTCCAATTCCAGCATATAATTCTAGTCTAACCACAATCGACAATAACAGATTCAATCATAGAAATTCATCGCATCCAACCCCATCCCATCTCACATTTCTAGATCAAATACATCAGCTATCATCTTATATCCCAATCCCCACATCATACATCAATCAGCACGCTCATCAAATAGTAATCACAAGACAGTTATCCAGTTTTACTCTCGAGGGTTCATGCAAGACCTAACACATCCTAAGTCCAGTTCCAACTCCTCACTCCCATTCCTAGCCATCTAGTCAACCATACACTCACACAAGTCAACCATACAATCACACAACCATAACAATCAAGACAACATCAATTTACCATTTCAACTCTCCTATTGAGCGTTACTAGATTAAACCACATAATCTATCTAGTTCACATATTTCATCTAACACGATTCCTAGCCACAATTCGACCAATTCTGACATCCTCATTCATCTCAACCATTTACCATTCCACATCCAAGACTCCAACCTTATTACAATAACCACAAGGCACAGACTCAATAACCAACACACAACATCAATTTCATTCAAATCAATCGTACAACCTCAGTTCAACTAGCTCATGCATTCAGAACACCCAATTCCATTCACCAATTCCCCTAACCAATTCCATAAGTCAATTCCACGTACCGGTTCTATTGTCCACTTCCACGTACAAATTCCCTTACCAATTCTATTAGCCAATTATAAGTCATGAGTCTAACACCTTAAACACATTAACAACCATCTTCACACACAACATCAATTCTACCTAAAAGGCACGTTGCATAATTCATACATCAACACCAAGCATCATCTCAATCCCAACATAATGTAAACCATCACAATCCAAATCATTCAATAATCCCATATCACACATAACCACACATCACAAGACATTCAACGCCTCCCACGACACAAACAGTTTAAGGGTAAACGGCTAGCTCACCGGCCACCCCCACCTGCAAGTACAGGGGAAGCCATGTCATGAGTCGTAGGGTTACCCTCCTGTACATCCTTCATTGGACGACCCCGCATTGGTGGGACCATCCACCTGTTTGTCAATTAAGGGCGACCCCACATTGGCAGGACCACCCTCCTGCAACCACAGATTAACAATTCCAGGCAGAAATACACTTACAACATCATACCCCTGCCCCCCTACACTCGTTACTACATCCAATCCATTAAGCATCAAGGTTAAACTTCCCCCATTCATCGCACATACAAACAGCCCGCTATCATCATGCAATTCATCATATCATCAAGCATACAACAACCAACAACAATCGCAAATACTCAACAATCAATCACATAACGAAATCCCCTTTTACTCTCTTTCAATTTCATGCAATGCCCTACATTCTTCTAAGTCAAGTTTCAACTCCTCACGTCGACCAATTCTACCTATCGTACGCTAAACCCTCACCTGACAAGAAGACGAGGCTCTAAAACAACTCCCGGAACCCGAACGACCAAGCTCTACCACTCCAAAGTCGTAGCTCTTCTCCTCCTCACCGACAGCAGCCTACTCCGAACCACCCAGAACCACGATGTGCGATCTCTTCCTCTCGTCGCCACGAACCCGTAGCAACAAACGGATCGCAAATCGGAGCTCTACAACTCCCGAAATCAAGGATTGAAGCTAAGGGGTTTTTGGTTCGTCAAAAACGAATTACGGGGAAAGAGAAAGAAGGGGAAAGTTCTGGATTTCCGTGCAAATTCGTCCTTTTATGCACGAAATGTGCGCCTGATATGTCAAAATGTGCGCCGGCGCACATTGACCCCAAAAAGGAGCACATTTTGAATATTCAGCCGAAAGTTTGCTGAATTAATTGAAAAGTGCGCCTGACACTTCTAAATGTGCGCCTGCGCACTTTAGGGCCCAAAATCAGCACTTTTGGTACTGTTCACTGTTCCCCTCTTTTGCAACTTCAACCCGGCACATACCCAAACGTCCCAGACCTCAAGAGACCCTCTTAAGTACCGTTTCCGGCACTCTAGTCACCCAGACTTGAGTTCTAACCCGTTCGGTTGGGCGGGGATGTTACAGCGGGGTAGTAGCCCTTCTTCCAAGCCCATTCTTCAATTCTTTCTCAACCCTAATAGCCGTGGTTACCAAGTCATCATAGTCAACAAAGTTTAGGATGTTGACTTGGTGTAGGATCTCTCTTCGTAGCCCTCCACTGAACCTGGCTATCTTGGCATCCACATCTTCACTCAGATCAAGTCCTGTAACCAAGATCTCCATCTCCTGACTGTACTCCTCAACTGACATGTTCCCTTGCTTCAGAAGTTGAAGCTTGCCGTGCAAATCTCTATTGTAACTGCTCGGGACAAACTTTCTTCTCATCTTCCTCTTAAGACTCCTCCAACTAAGGACGGGGCCCTCTTCTTCTCTCCTGATCTGATTTCTGAGCTGTGCCCACCATAAAGCAGCAAAGTCAGTAAACTCTAGTGTGGCTAGGGTTACCTTTTTCCGCTCGGAGTAGTTATGGCACTCAAAGAAGTCTTCCATGCTCCTCTCCCAATCAATGTACTCGTCAGGGTTTGACTTGCCAGCAAATTTGGGTACATTGAGCTTCAAACTGCTCACATCATCATCTTCCTCCTGCTCATTCCTCCTTGGCCGCCGGGGGCCATCTCCATTCGGGCCGCCGAGTTGCTCGGTGATCCGGGCCATGTTCTGGGCTATGGCGGCTATTTGTGCCTCCAAAGCATTAAATCTCTCATCTGCCATGATTAGTCACGAACAAAGATCCTCCCAAAATCTCTCTAATGAACCTCACACACTCTTTTTCTTACCACTCGTGTATGAAATTTTGAAGTCACTCAAATTAGGGTTTTCTTTGAAAATTTCAAAACAAAGACAATCTCAATTCAAGTAGTTGCAAGTTTCTTCGAAGCTATGCAGTCTAAGTCTACCAATGACACTAACAAGACCTTATACCTAGGGTTTCGGATTTCTAGGGGCCAGAATCTTGGGGTTAGGTCGTGGGATGACAAGACAAACAAATTTGGGTGTTCTACTAAGAAAGCTAGTAGTACGAAAGCTAGTAGCTAAACTTATGAAAAACCCCTCTTCTTGAACTTAATCTACTACCTTGATTGTGAATGTGGCCTTGCTTTTTAGCTAGGTCAATTTTTCTAGACCTTTGATTTTTCTTTTCTTTTCTTTTCTTTTTCTTTTCTTTGATCGGCCACAGCTTTTTCTCACAACAAAAACTTAAAGAAAGGTAGAAGAATAGAACAAACACAATGCACGATTTTTTTAGGGTTTTTCTGAAACTGAAAACAACGAAAGCTAAAAGATATGAATTCAAGTAGAAGAACCTGAAAACTGGGATAGATTGTTGGTCCAAGAGTTGAACCGTGCTCTGATACCAGCTGATGCGAACCGCCTTCTCCAGGAAGGGATCGACTCAACACCCAATACTATATTATCAGCCCCACGAGAACCTAACCTTTGAAACCGCGGAGAATCCTTGAAATCCACTAAGTATTGACTTAGGAACCCCAAGTATTCGGTCGAATTGGTGCCACAACAAAGGATGATAGCCTTTGTGATAAACCAAACCTTAAGCTAAGCAACAACGAGCAAAGACTTGAAGGAAATAGAACTAAGTTCTGAAATTTCAATAATCATTCAACGTGTGTTACAATGATGCTTAAGGTGGGCCAAGGCCGGTTCCAACTCTAACAAGGAAAAACTAAAATAATCCTAAAAATTAGGCCGAGGAAAATATTAAAAATAACGAAGTTGTCCGACATGAAAACTCCTAAACCGGCAAAATCGAGCAAAGCCCTAATCCGGGCGGATTAGGGCACACCGGGTGTCCTTGTCCGGGTGGGATTAGGAAAACCTCCGGGCGCGGGCTGGACTCCGGACGCGGCTAGGAAAAGTGCCCGGAACCCGCGCGGTGGCATTTCTGTAATTACCGCGGGTTCCGGGTGACCGGGTGGTCGGGTGGCGTCCTTCGGTGCTGGTGACCGGCTCGGCATCAACTGCTCCGGACCCGGTGCTAGGGTTTTGGTGATGCCGGGCTGTTCTGGCCTTCTGCTGGACATTTCCTCGGACAAGTGAGGTTCCTCCCAAGTCTTTTGACCTCCTGAGTCTTCTGGCTTCAACTTGTCCGCCAGATTCTGAGTGTGGAGTAGGGTTAGCCGGGGCAGGGGCTGGTTGGCCGTATCCGCCGGGGCCGGAGTAGTGTCCTTCGGGCTTTTGCCTCCATTATTGATCTTCTGTAGGCCATCAAGGGTCAGCACCGTGCATCCTTCCCTGATGAACCTCTGGTCTAGTTCCTCGTGCTTGGCTCGACTCCAATCTCCTATGTAAGCGGTGACCCGAGTCTTGAAGGCTTTAACTTGGCTCCGGGTCAAGGGCAGATCTGGCCGTGTCCAGGGCACCGGGGGTTCATCACAGGGAGAGCTAAGGAGGGAGGTTTTTTCTTCACATGGCGAATTCTTAAGGCCAGTGAATAGCCAGAAGAGGTCGAGTATTGCCAACTAGGTGAGTAGAACCAAATCGGGTGGTCCGATTGGGATGTGCGAGGTAGGGGGATACTTAGAATAATGCGAACAGATTCCTGGTCAAAGTTGAGAAAGCATATGAATGTCCCATTCACCATGAGTGATCAAGGACGAAATTTGAGGTAAAAAACCTTGAGCTAACGGACGAAGAAGAACCAGATAGGAGGGGGTTCCATTTCTAGGGATCCACGGACGATCAAAAATTGAGAGAAGAGAATGAGATCCTAATCGCCAGAGAAGACATTTTGTCAATAAATCTCGTCCATGGAGTATACTTTGCCATCCCCAAGATGGGTTAGATCGTTTAGTAGCATTTAGAAAACACTGGGAAGGGAAATATTTCCCTTTCAATAGGCGAGAGATAAGCAGTTCTGGATCCATCATGATTCTCCAACATTGATTCGCTATGAGGGCTTGGTTAAAGGCTTTGAAGTCCCTAAAACCCAAACCCCCTTCCTCTTTTGATAACAAAGTTTTGGCCAGCTGCGCCAATGAATTCGCCGACGATCCCCGACTTCTCCCCACCAAAATTCAGCCATGCGGGAATCCAGTTCTTCGCAAACTGCATTACTCACTCTATAACAAGACATAATGTGCACCGGTAATCCTCCAATGACCGAAGTTAGTAGGGTATGAACCCCAGCAGGGAAAGAGAGGTACGCTTCCAACTATGAAGGCGAGTGGTAACTTTTTCTTCCAGGAAAGAGAAAGTCTCCTTTTTTATTTTAACACAACGCAAGGAGCACCTAAATAGGAGCTATTATGGAGGGAAGGATCTATATGCAGAAAATCCGAATATTCCCTTATATCGTCATCTGGAATGTTTTTACTAAAATGCACTGAACTCTTGGCATAATTAATTCGTTGGCAACTTAGGAGCTGATATCTTGTGAATAGGGACCGAAGATGGACCAAAGATGGTCTGGTAACACGAATGAAAAGCATGGTATCGTCCGCAAACATAAGGTGGGTAATCATCGGGCAATGGCCATTAAGTTTAATGCCCTGTAGAGAGTTCCTCTGAATTTCTTGGCCAATCAAATAAGAGAGACCTTCCGAACAGATGGCAAATAATAAAGGAGATAGAGGATCCCCCTGACGTAGACCACGAGTAGGAGCGAAAAAACCATGAGGAGTACATTGAGTAACACAGCCATCGTGGCGGAAGATAAGCAATTGTGAACACAACCATGAGGAAATGATTTTGTAAAACACCGTGCAAAGTCCAATTGGACGGACTTGACATCGGAAACTTTTGGAATTAAAGTCAGCCACGTATGATTCATCCCTCGAAGCATGTGTCCCCGACGAAAGAAATCTTGAACTGCACAAACAACATCTCGAGAGATGATCGACCAGTAACGTTGAAAGAAGAGACCGGTGAAACCATCTGGGCCAGGAGCTTGAAGCGGGCCAATGTCAAAGACTGTTTGTTTAATTTCCTCTTCAGTAACTGTGGCTAGTAAGTCCCTATTAGTTGAAGAACTAATAACTGGCTGAATTCCAATTTCATTGACCGATTCCTGAGAGCCATCATGCTCAGAGGAAAATAGGTTTTGGAAAAAATTGACCGCTAGGATTCCTTTATCTTTCTCCATAGAGACAATATTTCCATTAGAGTCCAAAAGATTTCCAATGTGATTACGTTTCCTCAAAGACGTAACTGATCGATGAAAATATTTAGTATTACGATCTCCCGACTCCAACCAGTTAATTCTTGATTTCTGTTTCCAGTAAATTTCTTCTTGGAGTTATAATTTAGAACGTTGACTTTCTAGACGACGAATCTCCTCCCAATTAATGGAGGATGATTCAAATTGTTCTGTTAATGCTCTATCTATGTCCTTTAACCTACGAGCTGAATTAGAGGTTCCCTCACGACACCAATCAAAAAGAAGGTGTCTTAAATTTTTCAATTTATCAGCTAATCGAAACATAGCACTGCCATCTTTACAAGGAAAGGCCCAGGAGTAAGAGATTAAGTTAAAAACTTCGGGGTTATCCACCCACCGGCAATCAAAGCGAAACATTTTTTTTGAAATTGGAGAGCCCGGCATTGTGCGTAAAATAATTGGACTGTGATCAGAACACAAGGGAGGAAGATGTTCTACTGAAGATTCAGGGAAGGAATCAAGCCAAGCGTCATTGAGGAAAAACCTATCTAATCGCTCATCTATTAGTGTCAGAGGACATTGCCTATTTGACCAAGTGAATTTCGGTCCACTAAAACCGATTTCTATTAAATGATGCTCATTGGAGAAATCCAAAAGAGGGGCGATCTTGTAGCGATCAAGGGGTAGACCACCTCTCTTCTCTATTGCCGAAAGCATGCAATTAAAATTGCCAAAAATGGCAGTTGGTTCTGTCAGGAGGTTAGACGTTGTGATAAATCTCTAAGTTGATTTACTCGGTTGGATCTTAGATTTGAAAGATAAACTCCAATAAGATAAGCATATTCATTAGAGGAAATTTCAAAAGCAATGCAAATTCCATAATCTAAGGAAAAGATTAGACGGGACGGGAAAGAAGAAGACCATGCTAAAGCAATTCCACCTCCCGAATTAGATGAAGGAACATAAGCATAATCAGAAAAACCACACTTTAATAAAATAGAGGATAAATCCTCATTACACACACGAGTTTCACATAAAAAAGAAAAGGAGGAGCAACCCTATTACATAAACCTACTAATTCTGAAACTATATCAGGTCCTCCTAACCCTCTACAGTTCCATGATAAGACGATCATAATCCCTTGGCGGCCGAATCTTGGCTGGCCACCACCACCCTATCAGCAAGAATAGTCTCCATCGGGTCATCCGTTATGAGTTGGAACTCGTCATCATCGGAGAGTAAAAGATCTGACTCATAATCCTCATGAGGAGTTTCTGGCTCTGGAAGAGGTAAAGGACTTAGCATTGGGCTTAAGTCATGACCCACAACTCCATCTAAGTCATCTTCAAGCCCTTCAGCAATTCGATCAAGCCCATCAGCCCTTGCCAATAGAGGACAGAAGCCCACGCCAGGAGGAGGCCCATAGCCATTTTGCCCTAAGAAGCTTGAACCTTCATTAGGAGAGAAAGAACTCTCCCCCTTTTCATCCTCAGCTGCCGGCCCAAAAATGGTTGAAGATGGGCCCAGACGGCCCAAAGCCGAAGTCTCTTTCCTCAAGATGGGGAACGACGATGATGAAGAGAAGCCAACGGCGGCGAAGACACCTCAGTCGAGGCCGACTCCTTCCCTTGCCGGCGAGGACCCCTGATCTGAGAGAAGCCACCGTCTGCCAGAGCCATCTGAGAGTCAGTAGCCGCATTCGGAGCCGCTGCAGCAAGAGCCCTTGAGTCCTCCCTCCGAACGGTTGTACGGTGACGGACACGTCGGACGAAAACCATCGAATTACGCGGAGGCGGAACAACCACTGCCTCCCCTCCTTGTCGGTACACTTCTCGTCGGCGTTGAAACATCCAAGCACCCCTCAGCGGAGGATCAGAGTTGATTTCGACCGGAGTGCTGCAATCAGATTGGACATGATCCAAGTGCCCGCAATTGAAGCAAAGCTTTGAAAGACCTTCATAATGAATCTTCACCCAAAATGATCTTCCAGGGTTTTCAATCACTTTTCGGCGACCAATGAGACCCTTAGAAAGATCAACATTAAGCTTTGCTCGAAGAAAAGTCCCTTGCTCGTCGCTAACCCGGAACATAGCAATATTCAGGACGGCTTCGAAATCAGAAAGAAACTGCCTGCCAAAGGAAACAGTAGTGTAATCTGTCGGAATCTCCGTCAAGGTTACCCAGAAATCCATGAATTGGAAGGTCAAAGCCAATTCTTCAGATGGAGGAGACCAAGGTTGAAGGTGCATCATTGTCGCTTCAAGGTTCCATGGCTGAGATCGAAAAACTTTCCCTCTGTCTTCACGACTCTGGAAGAAACATTGTAAGAGATTGAATCCAGCATGGAAAACACGGATTCTTCCTTGGAGCCCCCAAATCCGACCCAGGGCTGACTGAATTCCGCCCAATGATTTACGAATAGGACCAAAGAAATGGAGCAAGAGACTGAGTCCATTTCTTTCCTGACTTGCAGTTACCTCCGCAGAGGGGATCTGAAAAGCAGAAATCGTCATTGTCAAAGAGCAACACAGAGGATGCACAGAGAAGAAATAGAAGAGATTAGAAGAGGAAACTGATTGAAGCAGTCACTTGACAATTAAGGTATTAAATTACCTTAGAAAGTGGGAAACCAACGTTATTAGACAAGTTTTAAAGAAAACTTTGTTTTCATTTAATAATTTACAAAGCCTGTAAAGAATAATATCAAAATTAAAAAAGTTGTGGGTTTCATGAAATATTGAAATGCATTCCTATAACTATTTATAATTAACAAGAGTATATTAAGTTTATTTATTTATCATCAATCACGTGAAATACTTTAAAATTTTCTTTTAGCACAATTTTTTTATCATATTGTTTCTAATATTTTTTATTTATAAATATTGAATTATTTTCATCAACCAAAATTGATTAATTTAAGGAACATTTTAACGAGCTTAAATGTGAATTATTCAATCAATAGAATAACAAATAAAAATAAGAGGATTAAATTTTACAATTATCTTCATCAATATCATGGTTTAAAGCCGATTATTTTTTTATTGAATAATATCATCTTTAGTTAGTTTGATAATGATTCTCTAAAAGTTAATTATTGTTCAACTAACTTAATCCTAAATTTTAATTTGTAGTTGAATGAGAGTCCAAAAGAAGGTGTGTTAGGATATATTGAACAATAAAGATCATTACCCGCTTCATGTCCATTACAAGCTGTTAGCCATAAGCACCTAAAACAAATCAGACAAAATTGTTTCAAGAAAGTCCGGGAAACATTTATGTAATTAATTGAATAATCTCTACCTCAATCATTTTTCTCCCGTTTTCACTCTATGTACATAGAAACTAATTATAATTTCTCATTTATACTTCATCCATTATAAATTTTGGACCCAGCATTATAAGAAATTTAATCATGTTCATTGTAAATTTTGTTTTTGTACTTTTATAATGTATGTTATTATGAACTTTGTTAGAGCTATTAAAAAAATACAATCTTAGTCATTGAAATTTATTATTTTGGGTATACGCATACTCTATATGAGTACACTAGGTATATTCTTACTACAAAATTTGTCGTTAGTGTTTTATTTATTATCATTCAATTTCTATTGAAATTATCCCAAATACATTTTTTTTGTTATGACTCTCTTACAGGAAATTTTAATGCTTATATTATTAAATATTATCATAATTAATTTTTTTATTCTTAAAATCACATTATCTTAAGGATAAAAAATAAAATTATATAATATAATCCTAAATAGATTAAAATATATCATTTCCATAATATGAGTTTGATATATTAATTTATGCAGTATTAAAACATCAATCAAATATTATTAATAAATAAATTTCAATCTTAGTTCTTGATTTTTTATTTAGAATATTGGGCTTAAGAGAAATATCATCATAATTTATCAATTATAACAAGAATGCACATTTACTAATTATAATTAAGTATCATATAATATATAAATTTATTTTATATTTGATATGTAAAAAATAATAAATTTTAAATTAGTATTATTTTCTCATAGCAGTAAATCCCGCTACGATCTGTCTGGTCGAATTAGCAAATTAACAACCGATTAACAAAGTCAGATTGAGAATTTAAAACTATAAATTGGTCAGCTAACTACTCTAAAAGTGGTTCATGATGGATTTTAATAGTTCCACCTAGATCAACCTTCCAACTCTTGAATTTTAATAAAAAAAGGGCAATTTAGGATGGCTATTATCCGAACCAAAAAAATACAATAAGTGGGAAAGGGATATCAACTATTTGGATCCAAATCAAACCATTGTCAAACCTATTCATTCTTATGGATTTATTTTATAATTGTTATCAATGTTATAGTTAATTTCACAAACTAACACATCACAAAAAAAACTATGAACTATATTTATTAGAATTTTTATTATTATGTACACATATATGTAAGAAATGAAAAAATAATGTGGCGTATCAAATTGAGATCAAAGAATTGAGATAAAAAAACAAAAATATATAGAGATAAAAAAATGTTCACAAACAACACATGCATGAATCTATTTTCAGCATACTCGAATAGATACAATCACTACACCAATAACATCATAAGGGGGCAAAACTGAAAATAGAGGGGAGCAATGCCCCCTATTTAATTTAGAGGGCCTTGCCCCCCTATTTTAAGTCTAGCAACCTACTAAAGTATCTCTGACAAACCTACATTTATCAAGGGAAGAGGCATCTGACAAAATTTGTCGGGGGTGAATTGTCGGGGGCCACGCTCTTGACAAACTTCCAACCGGTTTGGTTTAGGAGTTAACCAAATCGAAGAATAGTATGGGGCGTCGCCCCCGACTAAGTTAGTTGGGGGCATTTAGTCAGGGGCAGCGCACCTGACTAAATATTGTCGGGGGCGCTACCCCTGACTAAATGGCCCCCGATTATTTTGAGTTATTGTCTGGTGTCTAGCTCCCGACAAAATAGCCTTAAACAATATTTGTCAGGGGCTATTGGCCCCCCACCATTATTGGTCAGCCCCCGACGATAGACTAATTTTGTTGTAGTGAATGTTTGCATACCACACGTGAAATTCCATGTATGATAGTTATATTATGTATTAATGTCATCATCTTTGTTACATAATTATACTTTCATATTCATTAACGCTATGACACAAACTTTTATTGTAATGTTACATTACATAATAGAACATGATCGAGAATAATAATCTCATTTGCAGACAATGTCAAAATAGTAAAAATATTATCCCATATTTGCAAGATATATTTCTTAATAACATTATTTTTTATTATAAATAGTTTTCCCTTGATTTTGATCATATTCTATTGATTCTTCAAAAAAATTTCGTCTAAAACTAATCTCATAACAAAAAAATTCTTACAATTAATTTTATGAATAGTTGGTGACCTTTGCAATAGGTTTAATTTGAATTACTAGGTATACATTAAGTATTACTCGGAGTTAACACAATAATTATGTGAATTTAACGAAGTAAGTGATACTGAAATCAAAGTGGTATAGATCATGAATAGAAGAGACCGCTTTTTAATAAAAATGTTGTTTTGCTCAAGCCCGCCAACGGGCGGGCAAAAAAGCTAGTGTATAATAATGAAAAATAATCATTCACTTCCCACTTTCCACATTTAATGGTTTCTACGGTTATTTTATTTATTTTGTATTTTTCACATTTTATCTTTTCTTTTATTAAAAATTATTCAATGTGATGGTATCATTCATCACGTAGTTGTACCATTCTTTCGTATATTATACTTTTGTATATTATGTGATGGTACCATTCATTGTGAAATTGTATCATTCATGTATTTTTTTATTAATGGTACAATTACAGTATACATTGAAATTCTACCATTCATGTTCGTCATGCAATAATAAGGATTGTGTTCGTCAAGCGCGTGGGCTACAAAAAGTTTTCTCTCAACTTTCTGTGCTACGTTCTCCGATCTTCTCCGCCGGTGAGGGTTTTCCCCTCTGTGGGTGAGCTCCGGGGGGGCTTTGCCAGTGTGAGGAGGTTGCCGGCTGGCCTCTGAGGTCTCCGGATTGCCGATTCGTGCTTAGTTTTTGCTTTTTTGCTTTACTGTTTCATTGACTTGTTCGAGTGGTGATGGTTGTAGAAGGTGAGGCGCTGCAATCTAGGCGATCTTGGTCGAAGGTGGTAAAGGATCCTGCGGATAGCCTTGCTTGTGTTGATATTCCTGATTCTGCCTTTGTTGATGGTGTGTTGAAGATCCCCAAATCGATTGTTGATAAGGGTTGTGCTAGGCTCCAAAGCGCCGTGGTGGCTCAGTTTACTGGTCCGCAGCCGCCGTTGAGAGTCTTCGCGGCAATTGTTAGATGATTATGGGGTTATGAGGGGCCGGTTCCAGTTTCAGTGCTTTCTGAAATTTTTTACCTCATTGAGTTCAATTCGATTCAGCTCTGTAACTGGGTGCTTGAGCGGGTTTGGCATATTCACAATTCTGGGCTGATCTTGAGACGATGGTCCAAAGGTATATCTCCGGTGTGTTTTTCACCCAAGGAGACGCCAGAATGGATCATGTACAAGAAGGTGCCGCCTGTCAGGCTTACTAATGAAGGTATCAGTTGGTTGTCCAGTAAAATTGGGAAGCCATTGAATAAATTTGTTATGGAAGGGACAAATGTGAGAGTTTGCTTGCTCAGGGATAGGGTTGTGCCTTGTCCAGCTTCTATCAATATTGAACTTGAAGAGGGTGGTGAGGTGATATGTATTGATATAATCAGCTTTCAGGCTAGAGATTACAAGAAAGATACAGGTAAGCAGGTTTGGATAGCTAAGGAGCAGAAAATTCAAGATGCATCTTCCTCTGGGAAGGATATGCCAGGTATGGTTGTCCAAGCTGATGTTGGTAATGTTATAGTCTCGGATAATGCTGCCCAGGTTATTGTTGAGGAGGAGTAGTAGTAAAGCCCCTGCAGCTGCAGTCCCCGTGACGCCAGCTGAACAGGGCCCTTCAGGTGGTTCTGGTGGTTCAAGTAAGACTAAGAAGAGGCGTAAGAATCGTAAAAAGAATTTAGAGAAAGCCCTTCAATCTGTTTCTGGTAAAGATGTCAATAGTCAGGCTATTCCCCAGCTCATCATTTTACCTGATAGTGCTGCTGGTTCTGGCAATGCCTCTACATCTCCGATGGGAGGGACGGAGGCACCAGCTTCCAGCAGTGCTATTCAGGGAGCTGGAGGGGGACCAGGCAATGTCACCAAGGCTTCGAATGAAGTGGCGGTGCCACCTGGTCAGCTTAGTTCACTAAGAAGCCATGTGCCTGATGAAGGAAGTGTTAAGGAAGGTGAGGTTTATGATTGCTCTGATGTTGAGAAGGAGATTGCAGAGTCATCTGATGAAGAGATTACTGTAAAGAATGTGCAAGCTGGTAAAAAAAGAAAGCAAAAGTATTCAGGGGTAAAAACCCGTAAGTATCAACAGAGAAGATGAGGATTCTGACTTGGAATACTAGAGGCTTTAACAAGCCTAGTAAATATACTGCTATCTCTGCTTTTATTAGTTTTTATAAGTTAGACATTTTTGCTATTCTTGAACCAAGAGTTAGGAAAGATAAGACAATTGATCTTTTTGAAGAAAGGTTTGGTGGTTGGCAAGCTGAGTTTGCGTTTGAGGGTGATCTTGGGAAGCTTTGGCTGGTTTGGAGGAAAGATGTCCCTCTTAAGGTTGTTGATGTTGGTAGCCAATATATCAATGTGAGGATTGATATGCTTGTTCCTTACTTATGTACTTTTGTTTATGCATCGAATGATATTCAAGGGAGAAGACAGTTATATGCTAAGTTGGAGGGCTTCTCTCATACATCTTTGCCTTGGTTTATTTCTGGGGACTTCAATGCTTTCTTGGATTCCTCTGAGGCTTCAAATCAGCTGACTTCCACTGATAGCATGGAGGATTTTAGAACTTGTGTTCGAACCTGTGAAGTCATGGATCATAGCTATGATGGCCCCTTGTTTACTTGGGTTAACAACAGAGTTGACAGCTTAATTGCAAGAAAGCTAGATCGTTTGCTCATTAATGTGGCCTGGCAGTCTGCTTTCCCTCGAAGTAAGGTGACTTTTATTCCTTCCACTGATTCTGATCATAGTGCTATCTTCATGGACACTACTTATGACTCTAGGACTCATCCCAAGCCTTTCAAATTTTTCTCTTGCTGGGTAAATTGTGTAAATTACTCAAGCATTGTTGAGCATGTGTGGAGGCAGAATATTCAGGGGGATCCCTTCTATAGAGTGTTTAAGAAACTTAAACTTCTTAAGAAGGATTTAAAGGATTTAAACAGGGAGCATTATTCTGACATTAGTACTAGAGTTAAAGCTAAACAGCTGGAGCTTAGTGCAGCAAAAGGGGATTTATTCAATAATCCTTCTGGTGACAGTTTAGAAGTGGTAAAAGTTCTGCAGGATGAGTTGAGTGCATTGCAGAAAGATCAGGAAAGTATCCTGAAGCAAAAGAGTGGAGTGAATTGGGTTCAACTAGGAGATGGCAACACCAAATTCTTCTTTAATTATGTTAAAAGCAGGCAAACTGTGAATACTATACGCCAGCTTCGTAATGAGCAGGGGACTTGGTAGACAACCAGGATGATATTGCATCTGTGGCTGTGAGATTCTATAAAAATCTGCTTGGTAGTAGCTGTCCTGTGCAGGATTTTGACATTGATGGTGTTATTGAGAGGAGACTTTCAGATGATCAGTGTGATGAGTTGGTTATGCCAGTAACAAATGAGGAAGTTAGAAGGGCAGTCTTTAGCATTGGGGATGATAAGGCCCCGTCCCTGATGGATATAATGCTAGATTCTTCAAGCAGAGCTGGACTGTAGTCAAAGAAGATATTACGGAGATGGTGAATGATGTGACTTTATTTGGTGCATTTTAAGTCCTCGTTTGACCTATGAAACGCCCGTGTTTGATCCTTAAATGCCATGCTTAATATGCTTTTATTGATGTTTTGTGCTAAGTGTCCATTTGTTGTCCGGTTGCTACTTTGAGGCCATTTCCTTGTCTATTGGAGCTGTTTTCTTTGTATTTTCAGGTCTTGGCATTGTAGTACTAGTGACAAGGAGCACGTAGGATCAAACGGGAGGTCAATCGGAGCTAGGACGGAGGAGATATGGACGTTGCGAAATTGAAGAAAATACGACATTCAGCTGAAGACATCTTCGGCGAAACCATCATGGGATTTTCGCGAAGAAGTAGTTTCGGCGAAATTCTCAAGTCTTCGGTCCGAAAATCCTAAGCAGAGAGAAGGACTTTGTTCATTGAAGATGGTTTCGGCGAAACCATTCTTTGTTTTCGTCGAAAATCGATGAAGGAATGTCAAGCCGTGTTTTCAAAGGCAGTTTCGGCGAAAATCATATGTGATTTTCGCCAAAAATTTCAGGTATTTTCCAGCGACTATATAAGGGGAGAAGGCGGCGAAAATAGGGAGGATCAATTCATTATTCTTAATTTTACACATCGCCGATCTCATTCCTCTTTCCTCTCAACTTCTCCAACACTTCCTCCTCATCAACCAACCCTTCACAACCTTAGAGCAAGGTGCAAATCAAAGTAGAGGAGCTTGGATTGAAGCCCACAACCTTGGAGAGGAGCTTGCAAGAGGAGGATTGCCATGGTGTTCTTGGTGATCATTTTTCTTTCTCTTTCCTACATTTCCTTGGCCATGTCTGGCTGATTTCTTAGGTTCTCTTGGATTGATAGATGGTTGTGCTAGGATAGAGGTTAATTGTACAAACATGCTATGATTGTTCTTGGATTGTATGAGGATGGTCTCTATGACTTGTTGTTAATTCCATTGATGGCTATGGCTTGATTGGTCTATCTTTTGTAATGTAATGCATGAGAGTGCTTGGATTACATGGATTGTAGGTCTAGGGATTGAAGGGAGTGTGTTCTAAGAGATTAGATCTCCTCAATTCAACCATAGTTGCATGATTTCTCACTTGTGCATTTTATCGAACACTTGGTGTGCATTAGGATTTTCACTCAATTGAACTTTGATTAGTCTTTGGATGATTCTCTTAGTGTTAGGACATTGACATGAGAGTGTGGTGTCTAGCCTAGTGGTCACAGAGTCATAGGAGAGGGTTTTGTAGCTTGGCATTTCATCAAACACCTTAAATGCATCCTTAGTCACTTAGCTTGAGAGCGAGAGCCTAGGTTGAGTGATTCTAGGATAGGGATTTAGTGCGACGAGAGTGCATTGAGTCAATAGAAGGGATTTGCATGGTCATTCGATTGCATCCTCGATCATGTTTGGCTTGTTTGTGCATTTATACCTCTTGAGCATGATGAACCTATCTTTCCAAGTTAACCTCCTTTACCTTTGATTTGCACCCTTTTGTTTTGCTTTGTTTGTTTGTTTTCTTTATGTTTTCTTTTGTTCTTATTTCAAACCAAATCTTATTTTAAATGAATAGACCGTCTATGAACCGTGTGAGTACAAGCTTTTGAGAGAGCCCTCGTGGAATACGACCTTGATTGTTGTGAGTTAAATCTCGCTTATCAGTGAACTACTTCTTTAGTCAAGGTGAGTTGCCTCCCTATATTAACTCTGTTATCCTTTCCTTGATCCCTAAAAGAACAAATGCCAGTGACAAGAAGGATTTTGACCCATTTCTTGTTGCAATGTGGTTTATAAGTTCATTTCAAAGATTATGGCAAATAGGCTTTCTTCTGTGCTTCCTAGTCTGATTAATGAGGCCCAAACAGCTTTCATCAAAGGTAGGAAAATTGGAGATGGTATTATGCTTGCACATGAGCTGTTAAAAACCTACAGGAAGAAGGGTATATCCCCTAGATGCGCTATAAAGGTTGACTTAATGAAAGCCTTCGATTCGGTCGAATGGAGCTTCATTCTAAGTACTCTTAAAGCTATGAGGTTCCCCGCTCAATATATTTGTTGGATTAAGGCTTGTTTTGAAGCCACTATGATGTCAGTTAATGTGAATGGTACATTATATGGCTACTTCCCAGCTAAGAGAGGGCTTAGGCAGGGGGATCCAATTTCCCCCTACCTGTTTGTCATATCCATGGAAGTCCTTAGTTGTTTGTTTGATAGAGCTGGTGATAGAAAGATGTTGCAATATCATCCTCAGTGCAAAGGGGTAAGAGTCACCCATCTAAGCTTTGCCGATGACCTCCTCATTTTTACCAAAGCGAATGTGGCTGCTGTTAAGGAGGCAAAGATGGTTATGAGTGATTTCCACAAGTACTCGGGCCTACAGTTTAATCCTGGCAAAAGTTCTATATATATTGCAGGTGTCTATGGTAATGCAATAGATGAGCTGGTGCAGGAGTCTGGATTTTGCCAGGAATCACTGCCCTTCAGATACTTGGGTGTCCCACTTACGGTTGGTAAGCTCCGACGCTATGATTGTAAAGCACTTGTTGACAAGATCACTCGAGAATTACTGATTAGAAGTCTAAAAAGCTCTCATATGCTGGTAAGCTTCAATTACTTGAGTCGGTAGTGGGTGGAACTATGCAATATTGGAATTGCCTTCTTCGATTGTTAAGGATGTTGAGAGGATATGTAGTAGCTATCTCTGGGGGCATGATATGGGTCAAGGACGTGCCAAAGTCTCTTGGCAGATTGTGGCTAAGCCCAAGGATGAGGGGGGGCTGGGCATCCGCGACTTCCGCTCTTGGAACACAGCAAATATTGTAAGGCATATTTGGAATATTTTTGCACAGTCAGGGTCCCTTTGGATAGCATGGTTGAACAAATATAGGTTTAAGGGCCGCAGCTTCTGGAATGCTACTTCTGCAAACGGATTGTGGCACTGGGGCAGGCTTGTTAAGCTTCGGGATAAGGTAAGGCATTTAGTGGGAGCTGATACAGATGGAGACTTAACTTGGGAAGGTGTACTCATGCCTAAGTTCAAGCTCACCACAGTCTGGAAATCAATCCGTGTTCGAAGTGCTGAAGTGCCATGGTATAGTTTGGTTTGGGCGGATTATGCTATCAAGAAACGCTCTGTTATAGTATGGCTTATTATTAATGATCGTGTGACGACCGGGATAAGATTAAGAAATGGGCTGGGAATATCGATGACAGATGTCTGCTATGTGAGCAGTCCCCGGAGTCAAGAGAGCACTTGTTTGCGGATTGTGATTATACCTAGAGAGTCTTAGAAGATTGATTCCTGAAATAGCTGGCTTAGACTGGGATTCCATGTTGCAGAGTGCCATTACCTGGTAAGCGGACACCATTGCTATGAAGGCAAAAAGACTCCTATGGAGAGTTGCAATGAGCAATATTTGGATTGAGAGATGTAATAGAGTTTTTTGTAAACCCTCGGTAGATGATGAGACTCTCTTGATTAGGATTAGAGATGAGGTTCTTTACTTTGCAAAAGGGCATAAAGATGAAGCTAGTATAGTTAGTAGCATATCTTAGAGAGTAGAAGAGCCTTCTTTTGGTTCTCTTTTGTATAGTGATTCCTTGCTTTTTGATGAAATACAAATACTAATTCATCAAAAAAAAAAAAGTTGTATGATCACAATGTTATTATGTGTGGTACCATTCATTGTTAAATTGTACCATTCATGAAATAAATGAACGGTACAATTTAACGATTGAGTGGTACTATAACCATTTCTTATATAAGAAATTTCATCAATTTCTCATTGTACATAATCCCACCAAAATTGGATTGGACAGTTAAAACTGGTAATTGTCCTCCAACTAAGTTTGGTTGAAACCAATAAAACTGGTCGACCCGATTTTTTCGCTTCCGCCGAGTGGAACCTTGAAATATCGTCATTTCACTTCCAAAAAACTTACAAATCAAAATACGAGAATTTGGATGCCAACTCAAAATCAAATTCAAATCGTGTCAAAGCCACAAACAACTTAATCTCATCCTCCATCGATTCTAAATTTCTTCTCTAGTCACCGTATCTAGAAACATCACAACTCCTAGAGACCTGAGTACGAGTACGGCGGAACTCAACCGGTCGTCGGATCCCCTCGCGAAAAGTCTGATTGTCTATGGAACTTCTATGTGCCTTGACTTGATGTCAAGGAAGCGAGCCAGGGAAGGAGTCCCCACTCCTTCTTTCCACCTCTCCGACATCGATACACCACCGAAGTCAAGCTCTGCATCAATTTTGGTGGTTGTGGTTGGGAGGTCGAAGTCGTCGTATAGTGAGGCGATGGGCTCTGCTCGGTGCTTAGATGAAGAGGATCCCTCAATATTCTTGACGCGGTCGTCTGCTATGTTGGAAGATGGGGATATTAACCCGCTCTGTCCAAGAATGTGTTTCTCTGAAGAGGAGCTTACCGCATTTTTCAAGCCAATCAAGGTGCTTGAACGTTCGTTTCCTCTTCCTGTTGTTCGACGTCGATTGGAATCGCTCTAAGCCAGAAACGAAAATATCCAAGTCACGGATTCTACGAATTCCTTTTTTATTGTCCGGTTCTCAAATACTGTGGATTATGACTGTGCCGCATTTGGTGGCCCTTGGAAGGTTTTTTATTACTATATCACGGTGGCACGTTGGTCTATGGAGTTCAACGAGGAGGAACCAGTTAAATCCATTTTGACATGGGTCCGACTTCCACATCTACATGTGCATTATTTTAATCACTCAGCGGTTTCACTACATTGGTCGGACAGTCTGCCTCGATTGGCTACGTTTGAGGGAGCTAGAGTGAGATATGCCCGAGTGTATGTTGAAGTTGACCTTTCCAAACAGCATATTGGGAAATACATGATTGTAGATAGTACGTTCCGAGTGGATTATGCAAGTTTGGAGAACATGTGCTTCTTTTGTGGCATGTATGGGCACCAAGAAGCTTCTTGCCCGGATCTTGCGGAACCCTCCATGGTTGAAAAGGAGAAGGAACCGGAAACTCTTGCTGACACTAGCACCCATGATCTCGGACCATGGCATCTAAATGGTAGTTGCCCTCCGCCAGAAACGGAAAAAGAATCCATGCAAGTCTCCAACGCCAAAAGCTGCCCAACCTACTACTGGCTCCCGCTTTGGTGTGCTAGGTTCAGAGATGGATGCTGGGGTGACTAGTACGGACAACATGGGCTCTACTTCTCCTGGAAACGGAGTCCTCAAGATCGGTGTTGGCACCAATAATGAACGTGTCTCAAATAGAAAGAAAAAGGCGGTGTCATCTCTTGTGGCCGACCCTGCTAGTGGACATGGAGCTTATATCAAGAACAATACGTTCCTAAAGCCCCAGGAACAGAATATTCCTATTGCCAACACAGGAAAGTAGGGTGGGTCGGGCTCATGCTCGGGAAGTTAACCTTCCCTGGTGCCTCGTGGGTGACTTTAACAATATCATCTCCTTTGATGAGAAATAGGGAGGTACATAATTAAATCCTTATAGGGCGACCTCTTTCCGCAAATGCATGGGGTGATTGCGAGATTATCAACCTTGGCTTCACTATGCGATGTTTCACGTGGTAGATTTAATCCGTTGAAATTATGAGTTAATTGTTGGATCCGAGTTCTAAATCAATTGGTTGAACCAATTGACCCGTGATTTTGTTGTGGAATGGGCAGCAAGGAGAGGCTAGGCTTAAGGCCCAACCGTGTCATGTTGAGGCATCAAGGAGGAGGAGTCGTTGGGCTTAAAGCCTAGTCGACCTTGGTCACTAGTGCAGCAATGGAAGAAGGAATAGAGGAAAGAGGGGGAAATGTGTTTGGGCCCCGGAGCCCAGTGGGAGATGGCATCGAGCGGAAAGGCAGAGGAAGGAGGTTGGGCTCGAGGCCCAACGACGTGCAACTGGGTTAGCGTGTAGAATAAGCTTGGGCCGGTTTGGGGATTGCAAGGGCTTAAGCCCCTTTGGGTTTTTCAGCGTGGGAAAGAAGAATGTTTTGTCGGTTAGGAAAAAGGAAGCAGTGTTAAGGGAAATTCGTTAGATGCTGAATCAGTTTGAGGTTGATTCTGTGCTGAACGAAATCTCGGTCGTCCATGGGTTTGGTCCCCAAAATCAACGGCTATGATCAAATATATGTAGTGGGAGTGTCAGATTGGTAAAATAGTAATCACGTAAATGTGTTAAAGTGATGGGAAAAGTGACAGAAAAGTAGGAAATAAAATACTCAATTTTTCTATTCTCTTTCTTCTAATGATAAAAATTAACATAACACTTACGATTTGTTATGATTTTTCAGTAATTTTAACATCAAAAGTCTTCTAATTAAATTACGAATCTAACTATATCACATTGATAGTGTTTAAAAAATTAATCATTTTTAGATTTCGTATCAATTATGTTAGGAATTCATATCAGTTATGTTAGGACTTCGTATGATGTTACGAATTTAGTTGATTCAAGTTACAAATCATGATTCGTATGGTTTTATAGCATGTTTCGTAACATTTGAGAACCAATTTCGTATATGTTTATAGCAAGTTTCGTATGGGTTGAGATCATGTTTCGTAACGTTTGAGAATTACTTTGTCTTAGTTATGTGGGAGGTTCGTAATTGTTGGACATGTAGGTTCATATCACATGGGGGATGTCATGATACACAATAACCTGTTGTGGATTTTAATTACATTTTCAAATAACAGGACGATTTGATC
Source organism: Linum lewisii (assembly GCA_034768395.1). Taxonomy (NCBI): domain Eukaryota; kingdom Viridiplantae; phylum Streptophyta; class Magnoliopsida; order Malpighiales; family Linaceae; genus Linum; species Linum lewisii. The sequence continues at coordinate 12,568,549 of CM068298.1, read as the reverse complement.
CTATTATGTTAATTTTTTTTGTAGATTCCATAATTTTTTTTGCAACAGATCTTATTTGTTTAGTAGGACAACTGTAATTGTTATTGTGTTTTTTCACAGGAGAGGAGGCCTAACGAGAAAAAGGTTAGGTCAACTTCCAAAAGACTCAAAGTGTTGTCGAAGTACATAAAGTCTCCGGATCATGTGTAAAACTGTGGCAACACATGAAGAACACCCAACGATCGCGGTACGGCGTTTGTCAATTTCAAACATCCTCCCTTTTTATCCATTCACGTAACTAGTCAGATTCGTACACTTTAGGCAACTTATTCGTGACACATGAGTTACACTTTTGTAATACCGGGACCAACAACCACTACTTAATGATTCACCGGGCCTCTCACGCAGGAGATTGTCTCTGTAGTGGATAAAATGGACTACTACAATGCCGATGTTTGGGCTAATAAGTAGAAGAGCGACATGTTGACATTGTACATGTGGCACGATGGCTTGGAGAAGTGAGTGACCTAAGTGTAGAGTAGTAATCTTGCCTAAGCGTTTCATATCCTTTATTTTCATTTACGTATTACTTTGTTTTTATTGGGATCAAATACAACGTCCCGGAACTATGAGGCGAGTTACAAACTCGTCCTAAAACTTTAATCCGTTACAGAGTGGTCCTATTACTATGAAATGGGTTACAGAGTAGTCCTAATGATGTCATCAGTGTACTTTTCAAGCCATTTTGCCACGTCAACATTGACATGTCATCGAGAATATAATTTAAAATTCATCTTAAACTTATTCAAATTTAAAATTAAATCAATCTGACTCACTAGATTTAGTTTTGAACCAAATTTTATAAGTTAGATGAGTTTAGATTTAGATTTGAATTAGATTGTTGAATTTTAAATTATGTTTTTGATGACATGTCAACGGTGATGTGACGAAATGGCTGAAAAAGTATATTGATGATGTCGTTGGGACTAGTCTGTAACACATGTCATGGTAATAGGACCACTCTATAACGAATCAAAGTTTTAGGACGAGTTTGTAACACGGGCTATAGTTTCAGGATGTTTTAAGTATTTGAACCGTTTTTATTATTTTGAACCTTACATGAGTGAAGTACTCTTCTAGAGCAAGTACAAGATCGATCAACAGGGAAGAGTTCTTAACATGCAAACCTAGGAATATGTTGTCAAAATTTATGGTTGACACTTATTCTGAGTTCATCAATATTTTGTTCAAGGATGTTGGTATCTGCGACCGCTACATGTTATGTAACACCCGTCCCGAATCAACCCGGTGAGACCCATGGTTGAACCGTTCTTGAGTATTACTAAGCGGTAAAACAACATAAAACATAAATAAAACCAGCTTTGAGTAAAAACAACAAAAGAGGCCTCCAATAATCCGTGAAAACCACAAAGAAACCGTGTACAATCTCATCTCAACATAAAACCATAGAATCCAACATAAACTCGAAAGATACATAAATCCATAGAAAACCCCTAAAATATCCAAGGTCAACTGAAATATGAAACAGGTCAACTCCAAGTAGGCTCTAGTCTTCACCTCATAGCTTCAGTCCAGAACTTCTCGAAATCCACCCTCAACTCTGATCACTAACACCGCTCTAACTAGCCTCGAGATCCTGAAAGGGAGAAAGGGATCAATTTCCTATTGAAATTGAGTGAACCCACCGGACCTACCTACACGTTTGCCTATTCTATGGAGCGGTTCCAACTCCGCACAAGACATCCAACAGTGGAACCAAACCTAACCCCTTTCCATATTTTAATTCCCTAGAGCAGTCTAAGTGATCACGTTGGTCAGTTCTCATTCACAAGCATGTACATATCATCAGAATAACATAAACAGGGACATCACATCAACCACATAAATCATCATCACAACACGTTCGTCAATCAACCATCACCACGAATCACAAACACGCACACATTCACAATCACATGTTCTAGGTGAGTTATTAGGCGCCAAGGAGTTGTCCACACCACCACCGCCGCCATCACATCAACACATATCCTGCAGGATCTTTCCCTCATGGGGAGATAACACGACGCATCCCCTTAGGGATCCTTCCTTCACGGAGCTATCACGACGCATCCCATTGGGATCCTTCCTTATCGGAGATATCAACATCCATGACCACCCGTCATGGGATTCACCCCAGTGAATCAGACTCGATCTCAACAGTATTTCAGGTGGGGTAGTGTGGGCTCCTTTAGGTTCTACTTTCACATACAAGTTTCAACATAGGATTTCCAACTCATCACATCTCATTCACAACAACAATTCAATTCACACCATCCACATTACAAACACAATTCACAATGCACGCATATTCCATCCAATCCACGCTCCTGTCATATCTCAACCACAATCAATAAAGGTAACCGGATAGCTCACCGGCCACCCCCACCTGCAAGTACAGGGGAGGCCATGTCATGAGTCTAGGGGTCACCCACCTGTTTCTCATACTCAGACCGACCCCACATTGGCAGGGCCACTCTCCTGCATCCACAACTGGCAATTCATAACATCAAGGCACTTGCACTCATTACCCAATCATCCTAACCCTCATTTCTATGTCAATCCATTGATCAGTTCATTTCAGTCCACACCCAACCCATATCATAGCAATCAACAACAATAACAACAATCAACCACGACAATCATCAAAAGCAATCAAGCACATTCACAGTACAATTTATCCCCTTTTACACTCGTCATTTTCATGCATCACCTAGGTTTAATCTAAGTCGAAATTGGAGCTCCTCATACTATCCAAACTACCTACACAACGCTAAGCCCTCACCTGGAATAGAAGACGAGGCTCTAATCGTCTTCTAGTTCCTCAGAAGCCCGATTTCCCAACCACCAAACTCGTAGCTTTACCCTTCATTACTGCTCACTACCGACACCCAGAAACCCAAAATGGAGGTTAGCGATCTCTTCTCCTCATCGCTACAAATCCATAGCAACAAACGAAACTCAATTCCGACCTCTACAGCTCCCGGAATCACCCTTCGAAGATTGCTTGAACTTGGTTCGTCAATGGCTCTTTCGGGGAGAGAGAAAGGATGAAGAAGTTATGAATTTCTGTGCAGAATCCGTCCTTTTATGTCAGGTCCACGATACACGGTGTGTATCATGATACACGGCGTGTATCCTCAACACACGGCCGTGTCTTAATTTCTGGCAACTTTCGACGAGATTCTGACGCTAAGGTACACGACCGTGTATCAGGCATACACGGCGTGTATCACACTACACGGCCGTGTACTGTACACTGCACCGTCCCCCCTTTGCAACTTCGACCCGACTCATACACGAACGTCCCAGACCTTAAGGGGACCTTAGGAGCGGTGATTCCGGCACCCTAGCGAACCGAACTTGAGTTCCAAACCGTTTGGTTGGGCGGGGATGTTATAAGTCTCCACAACTTCAAGGATTTCGTCCCTGAAATCATCCCTAACTCATCCTAGCAACATGATACCGAAAACACAGCAAGAATTGCAGCAATCCAAGTATCCTATTGACTCCCGAAATTCCTAACGACAACCCAACAACCTTCCTTCAAACTACCCATCAATCCTACACCAACTCCCAACACTATGCCATCACCAAGCACACCCTAGACCCCCTTGGAACCATCACCACAACGAGCAAACACAAGAACACACATTAAGGGAAGTAAATACCTGAAGCATAAGCTTCCACTAACTTCGGATACCGCCGCCTCATACTCTCCTCGGTCTCCCAAGTAGCCGACTCACTCTCGTGGTTCCTCCATATCACCTTGAGCTGCGGAATCTGCTTATTCCTCAAGACCCGGACTTGCCTATCTACTATTGCAACCGGCTTCTCCTCATAAGTCAAGTCTTGTTCAATCTCCACCTCCTCCGGCTGAATTACATGAGAAGGATCTCCATGATACCGCTTAAGCATACTCACATGGAACACGTTGTGTATCCTTTCCAACTCATTCGGCAATGCCAGCACGTAAGCCACCGGACCCGACTTAGCTAGAATCTCATAAGGACCGATGTACCGAGGCACCAACTTCCCCTTCCTACCGAAACGCATCAGCCCCTTCCACGGCGACACCTTCAAAAATACCTTCTCTCCAACATCAAAACTCAGCTCTCTAGCACGACAATCTGCATAACCTTTTTGCCTATCTTGAGCCGCTCTCAACCTATCCTTGATGACCTTAACCCGATTAGCCGTCTCTTACAACACTCTCGCACCTTCCTCATCCCAACACAATGACGTCCTACGCTTCCTCCCATACAAAGCCTCAAAGGGAGCGGACTTCAAACTATTATGATACGAGTTATTGTAAGCGAACTCCACCAAAGGTAGCAATTCAGTCCAAGGGGTTTGAAACTCCATGGCACAACTCCTCCAAGGTAAGGATCATCCTCTCCGATTGTCCATCAGTCTGAGGATGATACGCCGTCGAGAATTTGAGCTTAGTTCCCAACGCCGTATGCAGCCCCTCCCAAAAGTGAGACGTGAAACTCGGATCACGATCAGAGACGATGGATTGAGGAACCCCATGCAACCTTACCACTTCCTCTATATACAACTTGGCTAATTCCTCCACACTTGGCTTAAACTGAATGGGTATGAAATGAGCAACTTTCGTCAAGCGGTCGACTATTACCCACACGGCATCCTTCCCCTCTCTAGTCGGCGGAAAACCCGACACGAAGTCCATGGTGATGTCCGCAAACTTCCACTCCGGAATTGGTAGGGACTGTAGTAATCCACCCGGAGCTCTATGCTCCGCCTTCGCCTTCTGACAAACCAAACAAGTCGCCACATAACGAGCCATGTCCTTCTTCATCCCCGGCCACCAAAAACTCAACTTCAGGTCATTGTACATTTTAGTCGTTCCGAGGTGCATAGCATACATCGAAGAGTGAGCCTCCTCTAATATCCCTTTCTTCAGCTCCTCTACCTCCGGCACACACACTCGACCCTTGCACTTCAACAACCCGCCAACTACCTCAAACCCATTATCCAAGCCCTTCTCAACTTCCCATCGAATAGCCACTAGAGTAGCATCCTTGAGCTGATCCCCACCAATCCTATCATTCAACATGGGTCGGATGCTAAGCTTAGCAAGCAAACTTCCCACATCATCCAACTGCATCTCCACTCTCAAAGCCCTAAGATCAACCAACTCTTTTCGACTTAATGCATTCGCAACCACATTAGCCTTACCGGGATGGTAGTCAATGGTGCAATCATAGTCCTTCAAGAGCTCCACCCAACGTCGTTGCCTACTATTCAACTCCTTTTGATCCATAAGGTGCATAAGGCTCTTATGATCGGTCATAATCTTGAACATCTCTCCGTACAGATATTGCCTCCACAACTTCAAAGCGAACACCACCGCCGCTAGCTCCAAATCATGGGTCGGGTAATTCACTTCATGTTCCCTCAGTTGTCGTGAGGCGTACGCCACCACTTTCCCATCCTGCATAAGCACACAACCCAAACCTTACAAAGAAGCATCACTAAACACCACGTACTCACCACCTTCTACCGGCAAAGTCAACACCGGAGCCGAGGTCAACCGCTTCTTCAACTCTTCGAAGCTTTTCTGGCATGCCTCGCTCCACTCAAACCTAGACTCCTTCCTCAACAACTTATGTAGAGGAGATGCTATGGTAGAGAACCCCTCAACAAACCTTCGATTATAACCAGCCAAACCCAAGAAGCTCCTTAGTTGCGACACATCCTTAGGTGGGGACCAATTAACCACCGCTTCAATCTTCTTCGAATCAACCTCCACGCCTCTCTTAGAGACCACATGCCCAAGAAACAACACCTCTTCCAACCAAAAAGCACACTTCGAGAACTTGGCAAAAAGCTTATGCTCCCTCAACTTATGAAAAACAATTCTCAAGTGCTCCTCATGCTCCTTCTCATTCTTAGAGTAGATGAGAATATCATCGATGAACACTATCACGAACTTATCCAAATACTCATGAAAAACCTTGTTCATGAGAGCCATGAACGCGGCCGGAGCATTAGTGAGACCGAAGGGCATCACAAGGAACTCATAGTGCCCATAACGAGTCCTGAAGGCTGTCATCGGCACCGACCCGTCCTCCACCTTCAACTGGTGGTAACCCGACCTCAAATCTATCTTCGAGAACACCTCAGCCCCTTGCAATTGATCAAAGAGATTGTCTATCCTTGGAAGTGGGTAACGATTCTTGATCGTTGCCTTGTTCAACCGCCTGTAGTCAATGCACATTCTCATCGTCCCATCCTTCTTCCTCACAAACAACACTGGTGCTCCACACGAAGACACACTTGGGCGGATGAATCCCTTATCCAAGAGTTCTTATAATTGCTCCTTCAACTCCTTTAGCTCAGCTGGTGCCATGCGATAGGGTGGGATGGAGATGGGAGCAGTTCTAGGAACCAGCTCTATGTTGAATTCCACTTCCCGCTCAATCGGTGCACCAGGTAGCTCCTCAAACACATCCGCAAATTCTCAAGCTACAGGCACCTTCTCCAACTCTTCATTCTTCTCTACAGACACCTGAACCAACAAGGCCTCACACCCTTCTTGAATCAAGGAGAAAGCTTGCATCGCCGAAACTAGTTCCATAGGTGTTGAATCCCTCTTCCTAACACCCTTGAACACCACCTGGCCAACGCCTCTCACCTGAAGCAACACCTCCTTCTTCCGAAAGTCAAGCAAAGGCCCGTGCCTAGCCAACCAATCCATGCCGAGGATAACATCGAATTCGTTGAAAGGAAGCACCACCAAATCAGCCAAAAACTCTACACCTCCCACTAACACCTTACAACCTCTACACACTCTATCTACCCGAACAGAAGTCCCAAAGAAGTTCTGACACCCCAACTAGCACCCAAACTACTAACTACAACACCCAAGCTACTTAAACATTTCTCAGATACAAAGGAATGGGTCGAGCCCGAATCAAACAAAGCGTAAACGGAAAGATCTAAGATGGAGATCATACCGGTCACCACGTCGTTCGCATTCTTTGTCGCGCCCTTAGTGAGAGCATACAACCTCCCTTGGTCTCCTCCAACTCCAACAGGCATGGCATTAACACTTGTTCCTCGACCCGCACTCGCAACTCCTCGCCCCATGCTGCCTCCACCTCTGCCTCCATATCTCCTAGACGGAGCCCTAGGCCCCTGCACCGATCCCACAGACTGAGCTGGTGCAACACCCCTCCTCGGGCAGAAGTTACTCTTATGACCCGGCTGACCACAGGTGTAACAGGTCACAGATGTCGTCCTAAGCATGTGACATACCCCAAAGTGAGGCTTCCCACAAGTGCCACACATAGGAAGTCCCGATGGTGCTCCTGTCCTCTGCACCGATCCTGCTCCTCTACACTTTGCACTCTTATGACCCTTACGGCCACAAGTGAAACACACCATAGCTCGACGAGACGGGGCAGACTGCACACTCCGCTGGCCCAAGAAAGCAGACTGAACTCTCTTTGACGGATGACTATGAGTGACCGAAGGAGAAGGCTGAGCCAACGCCTTCCTCTTCTTCTCTTCCTTCTTCTTGTTCTCCATCCTCTCCCTCTCCAATGCCGCCGCCTTAACTAACACAAGGCTCCCCATATCAGCGGTGGTGACTCCCTCCTAAATCTCCACTCTCAACCCACTCTTGAACTTACTGATGAGCTTCCTTTCCCGGTTAGTCCGCTCGTCATACCACTTAGAGAGGGAGGTGAACTCTATGTAGTATGCGAGAACAGACTTCTCACCTTGCTCCAAGCTCATGAATTCCTTGGCCTTCTCCTCGCACCAAAGGTCAGGGCAGAATTGGTCACGAAATACCTCAACAAACTCATCCAACTCCATCTCTGGCGGAACTACCCGACTCTGCGGCATCGACTTCCACTAATTCAGAGCATGATCCTTAAACAGGAAGGTCATTGCCAACACCTTTAGCTCCTCCTCAAGTCCCATATGCAGGAACTTGTACTCACATTCCTGAAGCCACTGCTCGGCCACCTCAAGATCAGCCACTTCCCCATTAAACTCCCCAAAGTTCCAACCCTTCAACAGACTCGGTTGGAACCTAAGAGCTCCTCCTCCAAACTCTGAGTTCCCGGTGGACCTACTTCCCCTTGCTTGACTAGATTCACTACAGGAGGACATTTAAACGATTCAGTTGACCTTCCAAGAAAATTCAAACAGTTCAACTCATCACTTGTTTTCAAAACTTCCCACCCATTTATAATAATTTGACGAAAACCCATGGAATGTCGGTCTTGTACCAATGTCTCATTCCCCCTCTAAACGAGGTTAATTACTCCTCAAAGAAAGGAAACGGTCAACCCGTACAGCAGCGACAAACCAGGCTCTGATACCATTTGTAACACCCGTCCCGAATCAACCCGGTGAAACCCATGGTTGAACCGTTCTTGAGTATTACTAAGCGGTAAAACAACATAAAACATAAATAAAACCAGCTTTGAGTAAAAACAACAAAGAAGGCCTCCAATGATCCGTGAAAACCACAAAGAAACCGTGTACAATCTCATCTCAACATAAAACCATAGAATCCAACATAAACTCAAAGATACATAAATCCATAGAAAAACCCCCAAAATATCCAAGGTCAACTGAAATATGAAACAGGTCAACTCCAAGTAGGCTCCAGTCTTCACCTCATAGCTTCAGTCCAGAACTTCTCGAAATCCACCCTCAACTCTGATCACTGACACCGCTCTCACTAGCCTCGAGATCCTGAAAGGGAGAAAGGGATCAATTTCCTATTGAAATTGAGTGAACCCACCGGGCCTACCTACACGTTGGCCTATTCTATGGAGCCGTTCCAACTCCGCACAAGACATCCAACAGTGGAACCAAACCTAACCCCTTTCCATATTTTAATTCCCTAGAGCAGTCTAAGTGATCACGTTGGTCAGTTCTCATTCACAAGCATGTACATATCATCAGAATAACATAAACATGGGCATCACATCAACCACATAAATCATCATCACAACACGTTCGTCAATCAAACCATCACCACAAATCACAAACACGCACACATTCACAATCACATGTTCTAGGTGAGTTATTAGGCGCCAAGGAGTTGTCCACACCACCACCGCCGGCCATCACATCGACACATATCTCGTAGGATCTTTCCCTCATGGGGAGATAACACGACGCATCCCCTTAGGGATCCTTCCTCCACGGAGCTATCACGACGCATCCCATTGGGATCCTTCCTTATCGGAGATATCAACATCCATGACCACCCGTCATGGGATTCACCCCAGTGAATCGGACTCGATCTCAACAGTATTTTGGGTGGCGTAGTGTGGGCTCCTTTAGGTTCTACTTTCACATACAAGTTTCAACATAGGATTTCCAACTCATCACATCTCATTCACAACCACAACTCAATTCACACCATCCACATTACAAACACAATTCACAATGCACGCATATTCCATCCAATCCACGCTCCTGTCATATCTCAACCACAATCGATAAAGGTAACCGGCTAGCTCACCGGCCACCCCCACCTGCAAGTACAGGGGAGGCCATGTCATGAGTCTAGGGGTCACCCACCTGTTCCTCATACTCAAAGCAACCCCACATTGGCAGGGCCACTCTCCTGCATCCACAACTGACAATTCATAACATCAATGCACTTGCACTCATTACCCAATCATCCTAACCCTCATTTCTATGTCAATCCATTGATCAGTTCATTTCAGTCCACACCCAACCCATATCATAGCAATCAACAACAACAATCAACCACGACAATCATCAAAAGCAATCAAGCACATTCACAGTACAGTTTATCCCCTTTTACACTCGTCATTATCATGCATCACCTAGGTTTAATCTAAGTCGAAATTGGAGCTCCTCACACTGTCCAAACTACCTACACAATGCTAAGCCCTCACCTGGAATAGAAGACGAGGCTCTAATCGTCTTCTAGTTCCTCAGAAACCCGATTTCCCAACCACCAAACTCGTAGCTTTACCCTTCCTTACTGCTCACGGCCTACACCCAAAAACCCAAAATGGAGGTTAGCGATCTCTTCTCCTCGTCTCTATGAATCCATAGCAACAAACGAAACTCAATTCCGACCTCTACAGCTCCCGGAGTCACCCTTCGAAGATTGCTTGAACTTGGTTCGCCAATGGCTCTTTCGGGGAGAGAGAAAGGATGAAGAAGTTATGAATTTCCGTGCAGAATCTGTCCTTTTATGTCAGGTCCACGATACACGGCGTGTATCATGATACACGGCGTGTATCTTCAACACACGGCCGTGTATTAATTTCTGGCAACTTTCGACGAGATTCTGACGCTAAGGTACACGGCCGTGTATCAGGCATACACGGCGTGTATTGTGATACACGGCGTGTATCACACTACACGGCCGTGTACTGTACACTGCACCGTCCCCCCTTTGCAACTTCGACCCGGCTCATACACGAACGTCCCAGACCTCAAGGGGACCTTAGGAGCGCTAATTCTGGCACCTTAGTCAATCGAACTTGAGTTCCAAACCGTTTGGTTGGGCGGAGATGTTACATGTTCTACACAGAGTGGGCTGTAAGTGTTTTTTTTGTTTTGTTCAGTAACGAGTTATTATATAACTTGAACTAACACTATTTTTCCAATTATAGTCGATGTGCGCTTCTGAGCATAGTACATATAACATGCTGGATTCTTTTTACTATATTCATGGGAAGGATTGGACAAAGGATATAAGTTGGGACAACATTTATTACGTTAGTAACCCGAATGAGTATAATTCGTAATACTTTTTCTTACCTTTCGTACTAGTTATTCGTAATATTCATAAAGTTAAATAACAATATTTGTAATACTATTTCTCACCTTTCGTACTAGTTATTCGTAATATTTGTAACGTTAAATGACAATATTCGTAATGTTTGGCTTTATCTGTTTGTCTCGTGCAGTGGTTCTTTCCCATTTGTGAAGAAGAACTCTTTGTGGTGTACTGTGCCAATATAAAAAAAGGACCTTTGACTATCTGGACAGTCTTGATCGCGAAGTAATCCCCGAGACATTTATGAGAGCTGCAGCGAACATGAAGGAGCTGGCAATGAATGTTATCACAATGTTCGAAGGGCGTCGCCTACGTGAATGAAAGTTACGAATGTCAGTAACAAGTGTTACAAATGCAAGTGATCATTGCTACGAATGTAAGTGGTAATTGGTTCGAATGTGAGTGACAGCTAACACGAATGTAGGTGGTCATTGTTACGAATGTAAGTGATGCATATTACGAATGTGAGTGATAGTTGTTACGAATGTAGGTGGTCATTGTTACGAATGTAAGTGATTCATATTACGAATTACTTTCTATTACGAATTTAGTTAATAAATCATATGAATATATCTTCTGTTACGAATGCAACAGACCAAGCTTACGAATATATTATGATTCATACGCGGAATATATGAAAACATTACGAAAACATATGACAGATATTACGAAACAGCTACGAAAGTATTACGAAAGCAAATAAAAAATATTACGAAACAACAACGAAAGCATTATAAAAACAGATAAACCGGATCTACCCAAAGATCTGGATCTGTGGCCGTAAAAAAAAAAGAAACAACAAGAGTTTAGCCGTCAGCCACCCGAAGTCGGATCTTCCCGAAGCCGGACTTGTCACCGTCGTCCCCGAGCTCGGCAAACGTCACCCCGATTATGGCCGCCGCCGCTAGATCTGTATGAACAAAAAAGTAAAAAGTAACTTCCTACACTTCGATCTCAAGCATTTTTCATCATAATTCTTTGGTCTGATTCGATTTTACTAATCATTTATTTCATGTTTATTTGCATCCCTATATTATCAAACTATATAAAGATGGGGAGACGAGAAGAAGAACAAGGGGGATGTTTTCTGTTTTGCGGGAGCTGGGGAGATGAGAAGAAGAAGAAGCGGCAGCTACATCTACGTTTTTTGGGCTTTTCAATGGATTTAGCGTCGGTCGGTGAGTGTCTTAGCGTTGGCCGATCGAAAACCGACGCTAAAGTCGTCACCAGTTCTAGTGTCTACTTTGTCAATCGACGCTATTCTATTTAGCATAGGTCGATGACCGAAGCCAAAACGTATGTCTGACCGACGCTAAACATATATTTTTTTGTAGTGTTAATATATGAATCTTATTTGTATTGCAATTTAACACCGAATTAAACTACATTAACAATCAACAAACTACATTTAGATGTAGCTCATGGAAATCATGCTCTCATTGCCTTTCAAAATGTAGTTAGTCGAGACTCGAGATAACAACCTTGTTTCCCTACTTCAGTTCTAGCTTTCAACAACCCGATTCACCAAAACAAATTTCTATCCTAATTCAACAACCTGATTCAACAACGTGCTTCAAATTATCGTTTCTGTCCTAATCTCTGGACCCTGATTTACCAAAACAAAATCAACCGAGTTAGGTTTTCAATAATTAAATTAGTAAACTGATTGCATACAAAATTGAAGTAGAGAGACACGGAGGGACCTTAGTCTCGAGCATGAAGGCGCAAGGGATGTAGGTGTTAGACATGGCGACGCAGAGGTTGTTGAGGATCTGCTGATGGGTAATCGTGAGTACCATGGGAGAAGTTGAAGCGAGCTACGTTCATCTAGACACGAAGCAACTTCTCGATCATTTCTACGAAACGAGATTGAGGGCCTAAAGTGTAGATGATCTTGGTCTTCCGCTTCCTATAAGTCTCGACGACCATCAACGGCGTCGCTAGTAATCTCATCTTTGAATTCTCTATTTTATTTCGTTTGCACATTAAAGTTAGGATGACTGCTATGAGTGTGATTGTAATGTAAGAAAACTAAACAAATCAGGAACATCAGAATGATTTAACAACTGCTGACAGACATGAGAAGAATCAGGAACATCGACGCTCTCGACTCGCCTCATCATCATCAAGGCCTAGCGGGGAAGGGCTTCTACGGAGTTCTGGTTTTGAGGAGAATCGACGGCGAGGAAAGACTGAAAATATTGGATGTTGAAGGGTGGCAAAGCGTTCCAATCATTGACTTCCACTTCATAGTCTCCGATGGTGATTTCCTGGGTTTTCATGGCCGCTGACACAACCATAGGAGTCAAGACATCGAAAAATAACAAATTTAAATAAATTAAATTAAACTGAGTTTGTTGATAATTAATATAGTTTAATTGGGTGTTAAATTGCAATACACAAATAAGATTCATGTATTAAAAATACATTTTTTACACATAAATATCCCTAACCAATGTCACAGAGCTTTCACTATTAATTTAATTAATAAATAATTATGAAATTATGATATTAATTACAAAGATGCCCATATAATTTAAGCTATTAGATTATATTAAAACACAGAAACTCTTGTATGAGAACACTCATTTTGTTCTCACCATGAGAACACTAATCTCCACCTTTTGTTTTTTTTAATCTAATCTAATGGCTTAAAATACATGGGCATCTTTGTAATTTTAATAATTTAATTAATTAAATCATAAAATACTTAATATCCCATGATTTTGGGAGATTCTGTCTCTACATCCTTCTCTCCAAAACGGTTTCCCTAAATTGCATCTGTTCACCATTAATTTACAAGTTTTGCTGCAAATTGTTTAGGTACATGATACCTATTAGTATTACATTTGCGTGGAACCTTCATCGCATGAACATGTTCCTAATTCTTATAATAGGTACACATTTATGTTCCTAATTATTATAATAGGTACACATTTATGTTCCTAATTCTTATAATAGGTACACAATTATGTTCCTAATTCTTATAATAGGTACACATATATGTTCCTTATTCGTATTATAAGTACACATTTTAGTATATTGTCCATGATGGAATCAATAGGCAAACAAGGAATTTGTTCCAAATCAGTGAAATCAGGACACAAAATCAACAACAAGTAGACAAAAATTGGAATCAACATCTAATACACTAAATTATAACATTGTTTCAAAACAAAATTTAGAAACTTCATACCTAATATACTTTTTTTTTACAGTAAAGGATGATTTTATTAATGCTCAACGTTATCACAAAAATCGTTTAACAACTCCGACAACCACATAGGAGGAACCTCTCCTATAAAGGATTGGGTCGAGTAAACAGATCTACGAGCTAAAGCGTGCGCAGCTCCATTACTACATCTCCTAACAGCTCAAACCTTGGAATTAACCTGGTTTTGAAGTGCCCTCCGACACTTCGAGATAATCCTACCAAACTCTGTACGATCCACTTCGTCCCTATTGATCGCGTGAGCAACAATTTGGCTATCCATCTCATAAATAACTCTCTGCATCCGCATCTAACCTGCCCATTCAATTGTCTGGAGGAGGGCGTTTGCCTCAACTTCATTTGGCGGTGGTGTGCCATCAGAGCAGGTCTGCATCAGGCCCCGGAAAGCACCACGTTCGTCCCTCACCACCGCTCCGATTCCATGCTTCCTTTCCTCCACAAAGAGTGCTCCGTCGATGTTAATCTTCAACCATCCAGCTTGTGGTAAGTGCCATTTATCACATCTCCTAGCCCTTTGTGCAATCACAGCCGATCCTCTGCACGCATGAGCCATTTTCCAATCACTAATCAACTTCTTCCCTGCTTTAACAATCAGAGCTTCCGTCTTAGATTCTCGGTCCCAAACACGTCTGTTCCGTTCCCCCCAAAGGCTCCACATCATGCTGAAGATTCTCAGCTGAGCTTCCTTCGGGAGTACCTGCAGCGCCTGAAACACCCAATCTGCAATCGAGTCGTGTCCAAGGCCAACCGACTGAATCTCTTGCTCAAGCTCTGCCTCCGTCCAACAGGTGAGAGTAATCGGGCATTCAAGGAAAACGTGCTCCAGTGTTTCCTCCCCATGCCCGCACAAACCACATTCTGGTTCGATATTCATTCTCCGTCGTCGTATGGCCGCTCGCGTCAGCAGCACCCCCCTTCCCATCCGCCAAACAAAGTGTTTGAGCTTCGGCGGGGCATCGAGCTGCCACACTTTTGTCCAAGCACCCCCAACTCGGAGTCCCCCTCTGTACCTCGCATCTCCATCGCCACTCGATATGCAGATCGTACAGTGTAGGTTCCATCTTTGCCAAATTTCTAGATTCTCACATCTTCCTCACCTCCCTTCGGCGCTTCCATTCTCATTATATTATTGCAATCCTCCTCACAGAAGAGGTCCTCCACTAATTCCTCATCCCAGCACCACAGTCCCGGTATAAGTAGATCCTGAACAGCACCGTCTCCAGTCCAGCTCGAATCTCAGTTTGAATCTGGTTCCCCACATTATCCCTCACCCAGGGTTCACTCCAAACATTAACCTTACTACCATCCCCCAACACCCACCGATACCCTCTCCGAATCACATCTTGGGTAGCATGTACACTCTTCCAAACGAAGCTGGGGTTGCGACCCTCTTCAGCTGATAAGAAATCCCCTTTTGGATAGTATTTAGCTTTGTAGACTCTAGACACAAGAGTGTGTGGATCGTTAAACAACTTCCACCCTTGCTTACCCAACATGGCCAGATTGAATCCCAGTAGATTCCGGAAGCCCATTCCTCCAAACTCTTTCCTCACACTCAATCTCTCCCACCTCATCCATGAAATCCCGCCCCACCATTTCCTTTCGTTCCCCACCAAAAACTATTCATCATACGCTCAATCTCCTCCACAACAGACTTCGTCAGAAGAAAAGCGTTCATATAATAGATCGGTATAGACTGCAAGACCGATTTTATGAGAACCTCGCGGCCAGCTTTTGACATCTTCTTATCGCGCCACGGCTGAATCCTACTCCAGATCCTGTCCTTCAGGTGTGCAAAAATTCATCTCTTATTTCTCCCAACACACGACGGGAGCCCCAAGTATCTGCCAGTATCAATTAGGTTAGTGATACCCAAAATAGCTGCAATACCCTCTCCGAGCATTCTGTGGGTGTTTCTGCTGAACAGAATGCCAGACTTCTGGTAGTTAATAAGCTGTCCCGACGCCAGAGCATACCTGTCCAGGATCGCTTTAAGCTGTCTAGCCTCCTCCACTTCTGCTCTGAAAAATAAGAAGCTGTCATCTGCAAAGAGCAGGTGTGTGACCCACGGAGCACCTCTACACACGCGAACCCCATGCAACGTGTCCCTCTCCTCCGCCTTTCTGAGAAGAGCTGTCAAGCCCTTCGCACAAAGAATGTACAAAAACGGGGAGAGCGGGCATCCCTGTCGCAATCCTCTAGACGGTATGATCTGGCCCACCCTGTCATCATTAATCAAAACAGTGTAATGCACAGATTTGACACACTTCTTAATCATACTAACCCATCTGTCGCCGAACCCAACCTTCTTTAACAGAGCCTCCACATAAGGCCACTCCACCCGATCGTAGGCTTTAGAAATATCGATCTTAACTGCCACCTCCCCCAGCTTCGCATTCCATCTCCGCTGCATACTATGAATCGTCTCAAAAGCCACCATCACATTGTCAATAATGGATCGACCTTTGATAAACGCCGACTGCTCCTCCGGGATCAACCTCTCCATAACACCTCTCAGCCTATTCGCCAGAACCTTTGCCACGATTCTGTACAGAACACTGCATAATGAGATAGGTCGTAAATCTTTCATGGTCATGGGCACGTCAACCTTCGGTATGACCACGATATTTGTCTCCTGCACATCGTACGGCATGGTACCAATTTCCAGCCACCGCTTGCCCTGCACAAAGACATCATCACCAACCACATCCCAGAAAGATTGATAGAATCTCGGGTTAAACCCGTCCGGTCCCAGGGCTTTGTCTGCATCCATAGAGAAAATGGCTCGGGTAAACTCCTCCTTTGTAAAATCTGCATCCAACAAAGCCACGTCATCGACATCCAAAAAACCGTCAATTACGTCAGTTACAGTTTCTGGTGAACAACCACCGGTGGTAAAAATACCACTGAAATATGAGTGAGCCAGGTCCGCCATTTCCTCCTTCTTCGTAACCCACCACCCTGCATCATCCTGTAACCTCCGAATCGTCTTCCTCTTCCGCCTCGCATTTGCCATAGCATGAAAAAACTTAGTATTCTGGTCCCCATCCTTCATCCAGAATTGCTTCGCTCTCTGCTTCCAATGCTCCTGCTCCTGCTGCACCAATGTTATATACATGGTGGACCTCCGGTCGTTGTTCGGACGTTCAGCCAAATAAAAACTACTAATGCTAAGAAAAAGCTATAGCAGATCGTATTCAACTCGAGGTTTCTTCTAATCGACTACTTTGAAGAAGCTGGCAAATTACTCAGGTTAAAACACGTTGTGCGTGGTGTGAGTTCCACGACTTCTAATCTAATGAACAAAGGAAAACAAAAGACAGAAAAGTAAAAGGTTGACTAACGAGAAGATAGACGAACTTAGATTTCGAATCCACCTTAGATCACCAGAGCAACGGCAATCACAGATCAGCGGTTTTCAATTCTAATTCAATCGGTTTCTATACACCACCATAACTCCTTACCCTTAGGTTTAAGACCGGCGAACGTTCGCTCTATCCGTTCTAACTACCAAGATTAACTAGCCGCCCGGGTACGGTCGCCTCTCGCAACGACTTAATTAACTGGTGCAATTACTAATGATTAATGAGTTACTCTTGCAGTGGATTAACCCTAACCGGTTCCTACGAAAGGCACGCTCCAATTATAAGGTTAATTGTTCAATTCGATGTTCTAAAGTAAGGCGAGCGTTCGCTTCTATCCTTAGCTTAACCAGAATCTAATCTAGGTGATCAATCCAGACAAGAAACATGAACAAGGAAGAACAAATCAAACATGAAAAAGAACTGATTGAATTTCGAATCTAATTACCGCCGATCCGTGACCGCTTTAAAGCCCTGGGTCACTTAGGGTTCATCTAATCTAAGCTCTACAAGTTCAGTTACTCATATCAGAAACAAGAGAATCAAAGGCAACAATGAAGATCATCATACAGAGGAAGAACAGATAAGAACTGAAAAACCTAATTCTGACGACTCCCGCGAAGCTTAATCTCCTGGATCTTCAACTTTAAGCTCCGAGTTCTCCGAGGTGAAGGATGGCGTTACGATTTCTCCACGGATCTTCGAACTCTCTAAACTCTATCTATCGACCCTAGAGTCGGTTGACTCTCAAAAGTCTGATTTGTGAAAATATGAATAATGATTTGTTCCTCTCTGTTGGCTGCCGGCTGCTTCTTTAAATAGGTACGTTTTAGGGTTTCCAATACAGCGCCGGATTTGGAAGGGATTTTCGCCGAAAATAATGAAGTATTTTCGCCGAAGATGAGCTGATGTTTTCGCCGAAACCATAGGGATAGTTTCGGCGAAACTGGCTTTGAGTTCAATGCTCCGCCGGCTGTTCAATGTCTTCGGTCCGAGCAGTTGATTGGTTTCGCCGAAACCATCCTTCTCTTGGCATCAGTTGATTTGAACTGCTGGTTTCGCCGAAATTGGAGGCCTGGTTTCGCCGAAACTGTAAGTGTAAATGGGCAGATTTTCGGTTTGACATTGATTAGCTCCTTTGATCGATTCCGGTTCAGTTCCTCGATGTTCTTATGCCTTAGACACGTCCATGGCTACTTTATTTGACGGCAAAAACCTGTGCTTACGCAAAAACACTAGAAAACCATCAAATAGACCCAAAAGGGCCAAAGTAACCAAATCGGTAGGAAATAGGGTAGTTGAGTGAATATTCGCTATTTTACCCCTAAAACCACGTTCCAAGCAAGGAAATGTCGCTTAAATGAGGCTGATAATCACGTCAAATCGAGTGTCATCAATACATTTCCTTGCACGCTTTCTCCTCCTCCTCCACCCCATCACCACTCTCCTCACGCAACTCCTCCAGCCTCCCTTTCACCCTTTTCAACTCCTCCCTTTCTGCCCGCGCACGAGCTCTCCCCCACTCTTCAAGCCGCTCGGCACACATCTCAAGCTTGCCAAACACACCCCGCCCCACTCCCATCCGCCAGCTACTTTCTACAATTTCACGGATGTCAGCTTCTCCTTTCCACTTGTTTTCAAACCTGAACCTTCTAGCCGGCCGCCTCATCGTTTGTCCACAGGTATTTAAAATCAATGGGACATGGTCCGATAGGGGGGCTGCAACTGACTTCAAGCTCGCATCTGAAAATCTACTAGCCCATTCCGGATTACCCATTGCCCGATCAAGCTTCGACTCAATACCATATGGCTTCCCTCTCGCTCTTGCCCAAGTAAACAGATATCCCTCCAGCTCCACATCCTTGAGATTACATTCCGCCACCGCTAGCCAAAACCCGTCAATAAGGTTTTGAGGCCTATCATATCTCCCTCGCTGCTCTTCCTGAGACAAAATGTCATTAAAATCGCCAATAACACACCACGGCCCAAGTATCCCGCCTGCCACCCCCCTCAGGATCCCCCACGACTCCCTCCGTCTTTCCCTCTCCGAGCATCCGTAGAAACCCGCCAGCCTCCAATTTCCCGCCTCACAATCCACAACCTCCACATTAATTACGTGATTATTGAAATCAATCACCCGCACTTTGTCCTTCTCCCTCCACAACATGCCCAAACCTCCACTTCTCCCTTGCGCCGCCACCTGTAAGCACCCATCAAAATGAATCGCAACTCGAATCTCCTCCAACTTGTTACCACCAACTAATGTCTCGGACAGAAACACCATGTCCGGCATGTGAGTTCGTATGAGCTCATTCAGCACGCCAACTGCTCTAGGTTGGCCCAATCCTCGGCAGTTCCAGGCCATGACGATCATGATGACTGGCAGACCGATCCTTGTCGGCCCGCCGTCGGCGCGTTTTTTTGACTCTCGCCCTGTCTTTTTTGGTTATTTACTTGGCTTCCCCCCTCATAGGTTATCCCTTCCATCGCCTCCTGACCCTTCGGATCACCCCCGTCCCTCCGTCTCTTCCTATCATCATGATAGACTAGCGGCTCCATATCGTTACCCATCGCCTCGTGCCCATGCAGAATTTCCATCGTTGCGGTAAAAGGGCTTGCTCCAAAGTTCCCGAGCAGCGCTTGTACCCCCTTCGGCATTCTCTCCTCCCCCGACCAGCACCTACTCCCTCTCTCCACGGGCCCTTTCCTTTCCCCGCATTCTATCCATTACTCTCCTGCCCACCATCTTTCTTCAGCAAATAGCGATCAGTAAGTTTCGCACGTTGCTTGCGCGGCGGTGCCCTCAACTCTTCATCCCATAGTCGAACCACCTTATCCCCCGACACCATGTAAAGTACCTCACAATATCTGTCAATGTGGCCCAGCTTGCCACAAATGTAGCAAAAATTCGGTAATTTCTCATATCAAAACTTGCACAGGACACTAGCTCCTTGGTTTTGGCGCACCCGTTTCTCTCTCCTCAGCGGCTGACGTACATCAAGTGTTACCCGCAGCCGCATATAGGATTCATCATCTCTGTAGATATTCCCCTCGCCGTACCCAACGAAGCTGCCCACATAATTTCCAAGACCCTTGCCAATCGCCTCCATATAGAAACTTGGCGGAAGACCATACACCTGCACCCAAAAGTCGGCGTAGCATAGGTCAACATGAGCCGGATGTTCCCCTGCTTCAGTTCCTTCAGCACCAAAAGGCTTTGGTAAAAAATCCACGGCCCCCCATCCATCACTCGCCGAAGATCAACCTCATGGCCGAATCTGACCACCAACAACTTGTTTCCCAACCTCTCCATCGCCATCCCCCGACCCGGCCTCCAGAGCGTGGCCATACGTTCCTCCATGGCAGCCAGGTTATACCCTTTATCTGTGAGTAGAACACCAGCTAAGCATAGGGAGAAGTCCTCCTCCGCCTCCTCACCACCATCGTCGACCAGCTCCAACTCCTCCTCTTCTTCCTCCAGCGTCAATCGTTCAATATGAAACCAACCTGCTCCTCCGCCATTCCTCCCGTCGCAAGGTCTTCTCCGCCTTTGAGTTCACTTCCCTACGAGCAATCCCACTTCAGAAAAAGAATTTGGCACAGAAAAGGAAGAAAGTTTACAAAAAAAAGTGTCGGCGCTAAAACCCTAATGCTAGGGACATCGAAACCCTAATTCTAGGGACGGCCAGTTCCGAAATTAGAATGTTGATTAGAGATAAATCTTCATACCTAATATACTAGATTGGGACATTGTATCTGAACAAAATTTACAAAACATGTACAATTGGTACCTACTCGACTCCGTAGGTACAGAAGAAGAAGAATCAAAATTTACTTAACTCTGTACCTAATATACTAGATTGGTACAGTGAATCTGAAGAAGAGAAGAAGAAGAAGAAGAAGAAGAAGAAGAAGAAGAAGAAGAAGAACGACGATAGACAACGACTCTGAAGCGGGCTCCATCTCCGATCAAGCCTCGACGACGAGCGAACGGTGGTGGGAAGCGGCTTTGACAGCGCGCTCCATCGCGAGGAAGAACCCTCTCCGACCAAGCTTCGACGACGGGCGAACGGCGGTGGAAAGGGCTCTGATAGCGGGCTCCATCGCGAGGAAGAACCCTCTCCGACAAAGCTTCGACGACGGGGCGAACGGCGGTGGGAAGCGGCTCTGACAACAGGCTTCATCGCGAGGAAGAACGGTAGTGGGCAGCGGCTCTGAAGCGGGCTCCATCTCCGGCCATGCTCCGACAACGGGCGAACGGCAGTGGGAAGCAGCTCTGACAGCGGCTCCATCATAGAAACCCTAATGATGACAGTTATATGGGATATGAAGAACAAAAGGATATGACGGCAGTTATATGATAAAACAAAACCCTAATTTAGTTAGTTATATATACCATTGTTACTATTTTACCCTTTTAATTTTAGCCATTAGATTTTAATATCAAATCTAAGGGTTCTTAGCTATGTTCTCATGTGAGACACTTTGTAGTGTTCCGTTACAGAAATTTGTGTAAATTTGTTACGTAGACATAATTCACTCATTATTCATATTAATCTTAATGCAAAAGTTCATGCATCTTAGTAATTTCTTACTATTGTTTATTATCTAACATGATTGGTTTTTCGTGGTATCATTAATCACACCTTCATTATTCTTAATTAACTAATTGGCTAAATTTTTTGCATGTTTAATTTTTGCGAACTAAATTGCTTATAATTTTTTACCTTGATCGTTATTGTGGGGGTAACAACACACTCTGCTGCCATAATTAACTAAATTTCATATTTTTGATTTTATTTACAAAGCAAATCTTCCCTAACAAATTTTTTCTTCCAATACGTAAATAATATATAAGTTAGGTAACAAAATTACACATAATCAGTACCAATTAATTATTAAAATTGACAAATTATTTTTAATTTAAAGTACCTAATAATAACTAAATTAGGTATTAATACAAACAAGTAAAATAATAAATGCAAATACTGTGCATAAATGAGAATAGTACCTATAAGGTACCTAAATTAGAATAGGTACGAAATAATAATCTGTACCTAAATGAAAATGGACCTAAAATAATAAATGTACCTAAATAAATAAGTACTTAATTTAAAATAAACATAACAACTAAACAATGGCCGCAAGAGTTCTTCATCTTTTGCTCTCTTGAGTGCCAAGTGTTGTTGTTGTGTTCTTTCTTCCCTAGTCGGACTTCTCCACTGAACCTCAATCGCCAGAAAACCTCTTCGTTGTTATATGTACGAGTTTTGCTAGGTTTCTTTTCCAGGCAGGAGATGCGATCATCATCTACGACAGTGGAAGCGATTGGTTCTTCTCTCAGCGATGAAATCGTGGAATGGTGGTGGATTTTTCTCCGGGGAATGGTGGAAGATACGGACCACAATCACCAGCATTGACGGCTGGTTCTGATTGCTCTCGATTCTTCCTCTCGATGGTGGTGTTTAGATCCGGTGAAATTGGCGTATGGTTCCTGAACTTTCAAATAGGTACCCTGTTTTCTAGATCTCGTACCTGAAACAGACTCGAGGTACCGAAAATACAACAATGGTGGAAGAAGAAGACTCGCTTTATCTCCGGCAACAACTCTCACCATTTTTATACGGTTGGATGATTACGCAGGCCCTTTGGTGACGAGTCTCATCTTCTTCGAGGGAAGGTGTGTGTCGGCCGGTCAGGACTTGGATCGTCGGCGGACAGATGAAAGAGTGTCGGTTGGATTCGACGTTTAATAGAGAGAGGACGAAGTTTCTTTTTCAGATTTATTTTTGATGTTTTTGAGAATTATGGGTTGCAACGAAGCAAACCCTAAATTTATATTAGTTCTTACTTTTACAATTTTGCCCTATTAATTCTATCCATTAGATCTTTATATCTAATCTAATGGTTATTAGTTGTGTTCTCATATGAGAACAATTTCTACAGTTCTCATGGTAGGAGATCCCAAAAACAATGAAAGGTGGAAATTAGTGTTCTCATGTTGAGAACAAAATGGGTGTTCTCATGTCAAATTTCCTAATTGATATCAACATTTAACAGAAAACTTGGATGAATACTTAACAAAATGTGGACTTTTTCCCAATTAGGGGTATTTTGAAAACAAAATTCTCAAAATGAGGTAACTTGGAAATCAGTTCCAAATGTAGGCTACTTTTGCCACATAGTCAGTTGATCGCTCATGCTTATGGCGATTTCCCCCTTTTTTTAGTTAACAGTATGTTTGTTTCCTTATTATTTTAAGGCCAATTTCATGCATGTTTATGTCTATAAATACATTAATGTAGAATCACTTTTTTTTCAGTTGACACCTCAGCAAATTTTGATTTTGAAGCCTTCTCCTTGATTCTTTCTCCTGCTACTACAGATTAGATGGTTGGGTGTTCGATTCACGTCGGGTTCAACATTATCATTTTTCAAATTTGATATTTGAAGCCTTTTCCTTGATTCTCTCTCCTGCTACTCCATATCAGAAGGTTGCGTGTTCGATTCACGCTATGTTCAACATCAGCATTTTTCAAGTTTTAAGCCTTCTCCTTGATTCTCTCTCATGCTACTCCAAATCAGAAGGTTGCGTGTTCGATTCACGTCGGGTTCAATTCCCAAAACCACTATTTGTTTTTGTATAGCGTTGTTGACATTTTGATCGGATGTTTTGATAGTAATATATTCATCATTCATCAAAAAATAAAATCAGTTTTTATACAATGAATAAATAAATAATAATAATATGGGTGTTGTGATTAATTGGAGAGAGAGAAATGAGACTAAGCCAAAATGTAAAGAACCACTAAACTAATTGCTACTTTGTTTTACACATAAGTATTATGTTTATTATTTTTATTCTTTCTATTTCTTAAATTTCACTTCATATAGTTCCCGATAAAGATGATATTATATCACTCCCGCTAAGGAATTGCTACGACAAAAAAAACCCGGCTAATGGGCTGAAAATAATCTAGTTTTTATTAATACTTTTACCGATGTTTGATCAATATTTTTAAAATTGTATTGATACGTCAAATTGATGAGTCTAATGACACGTGATTTAATCGCTAAAAATGTTATAAATCTTACTGGATCTAACCGATTGATAGTGGCAGATGCTAGATTCAAATATATCATATCCCCGATACAACACATGGTTTTGTTACTGAATGGAAGGCTGACCTGACTTTGGTTTCTTCCTCTGTGGAGGCAGAGGCTTCTGCTTTGTTGGAGGCTATTTCCCTTGCTCTCCCTCTTCATGGACTGGTACGGATATCCTCTGATTGCAAAGTTCTGGTTGATATTCTCAACAATATTCCGAACCCTTGGGCTTGGGATTGTGCTGCAACTATAGCTTCGTCAATCAAGCTATTACGCACGTCTACCAATATCTCGGTTAGGTTTATTCCTCGTGTCGGTAACAAGAAAGCAGACTGGGTAGCCAAGCAGATGGCCCGGGGATCTATTCCTGATTCTTGGATTAATCTTGTTAATGGGGTTATCCCTAATCTGTAATTTTGTAACTTGTCTGCTCAGTTGGATGAAATGATCGTCTTTTCCTTCCAAAAAAAAATAATAATGAGCCGAACAAATTTTCGTAAAAAGATACTATATGGCAGAAGTAGCCCTAGATTTGGAATTGATTTCTAAGTTACCCCATTTTGAGAATTTTGTTTTCAAAATACCCCTAACTAGAAAAAAGTTCATGAAATGACTATATATAATGTTACTGATTCAATAGATTAATGATCACTAGACAAAGTTATTGAATACAAACCTATAAGTGAATGACCAAAATAGATATTAAGCCCTAGATTTGGAGAGGGAAAAAAGGCTTTCTCCCCCGCAAAATCCCCAAATTCAAACACTCAATTGGAAAACCGAGGAAAAAAAAATGGAGAAGCGGCTCTGCTCGTCTCTTCACTCGTCCGTCGACGATTTCCTTACCTCCGCCGTGAAGCTGTCTCTGAAATCCAGCAAGTCCACTCTCAAGACGCTAATTCATTCCGTTTCTCCTTCTTCTTCTACCTCCACCACTCTCCCTTCTTCCCTCCACCGCTTCATTTCCGATTCCATTGCCTCTTTCCACATCCACAGCCAACCTTCTCCCCCGTCGCCGCCCCTCGTTCGCCGGAAACATCCAGATCCCCTCCTTCCAAACGCCCTCGCAGGTCTTGTCGAAGAACCAGTACTAACTCTTCCCGGAGAAACAAGCCTGATTCCTCCCATAATGAAACCAACGCCGTTCAGGAGAAGCAACTTATTCTCGAGGGTGTTCAAGTTCTCGCTTACCTCACTTTCCTTTGCGTCTCGCATCCTAATAAGCCGTTTCCAGCCGGGGAGCTATCGCCCGCGGTTCAGCTGCTCCACGATAACTTGCTTCTGTTCGAGTCGGACTCCAGTTTGTTGTCTGAGATTTCGAATCTGTGCGAGGAGTGTTGGAAGGATGAATTCCCTGGGAGGGAGATGCTTATCTCGCAATCGTTGCCGTTCCTACTGTCGCGGTCTCTGACTTTGAAGAAGAAGGTAGATGTGCACAGGGTTTATGTTCTCCGCGAGGCATTTTCATTGTTTGATTTTGAGGATGAGAGCATCGAGGACTTGAAATTGTTGCTTATGCGGTGTTTGATTGCTCCTCTCTATTTGAAAACGGAGGACGGTAAGAAATTTCTAGCGTTCGTGCTGGGGTTGAGTAAGCAGCTACTGAAGGAGGCTTTGGCCATGATGAAGTCCCAGATTCCATTCGGAAGGAAGTCGATGTTGGAGGCGTATGGAGATATTTTGTTTAGGGCATGGAAAGGAGTTCAAGGGGATCTCAAGGATGAGATTGAGAGCGGATTCTTGCAAACATTGATTGAGGGTGCTATCCACGCCAGCTCTGGGCCTTTTGCAGCTTCTATCAGGCGGATTTTGGGGAGATTTGTTACCCAAAGGATCACTGAAGGAGTTGAGAAGTTGCTTTTCAGGCTAGCCGAGCCTGTGATTTTCCGCTCGCTGCAGGTGAATCACTCTTGAAGTAAAACTCGTTTGTACAGTGGTTGACTGGTCGAATAGTTTCATGATAAGTTGGGGCTAGGCTGATAAGATACCATGTTTGGCTATGTTGCTTTATTGGTACAGATAATAAGACGAAAAAAATGATGGGGGGTAGAACTTGGAATCTGGTTTCATGCAAGCTTTTTTTTTCTGTTCCATGGAGCTCATGTAAGTTATGGTTGGTTCTGTGAGATGACTGCGATTGTTCAATCCACTGAGACAATTTTTTTACTGTTGGCTCAGGTTGCCAATTCAAGTGTTCGCCTTAATGCATTGCATTTGCTTTTGGATCTGTTCCCCTTGAAGATCCTGATTCAGCCAAAGAAGCCAAGGATACACTGTTGGACAAACAGTTCTTCTTGTTGGAGAAGTTACTTATGGATGAGTGTCCTGGAGTGCGAGTGGTAGCAGTGGAAGGTTGCTGTCGCATCCTCCATTTGTTTTGGGAAATCATACCCTCTCCCACAATTACAAAGATACTTACAAATATATTTGATGACATGTCGCATGATATGTGCAGTGAGGTTAGGGTTTCCACAGTGAATGGCATATCTTATTTGCTTGGGAATCCTCAGTCTCATGAAATTCTCAAAGTGCTACTTTCAAGACTGGGGCACCTGATTTCAGATAATGTTGTGTCAACCCGCAATGCTGTTTTGGATCTCCTCTTGGTTGTAAAGGATATTCGAACATTTCAGTTTAATAAGGTAAGGAGAACTTCCATAATTCTTTAAATTAGCTAACGTGGATTCTAATTGTTCCTTCACTTACTGTCTATACTCTTGTCCCTTGTCATACATCTCAAGGTGGTCGCTCTTGATGCTTTATTAGCAGCTCTTGCAAATGATCAATCCCAAATATGCCAGAAGATAACAAGACTGCTTATCCCATCATACCTTCCCTCAAAAGTTAATGAAGTAGAAGCGTGTAGTCGCTGCATTACTCTCATAAAAAGGTCTCCCATGGCCGGTGCAAGGTTTTGTGAGTATGCTGTATTAGAAGGTGCATCACCAAAACTTGCGATGGATCTAGTCCAAGGATTGATCAAGTTTGTTCTTTCGCATAATAAGGCTAAAGGAGATGAAATTGAGGGTGCACTTGTTGCTTCTGCTCACCTTTGTAACAGTCTAGTTGTTGAACCCCGATACAGGACTATCCTTAAAGAGTTCCTTTGCAGTGTTAACGCAAAGAGCTTGTTTGCTGCATCATCCACTCCGCGTGCTCAATCATCTGTAATCAACATCTATTGCACTGTCTCCCCCAATGATGTGACTGAGCTTGTTGAAGAGTGCATATGTCTTGTAACTTCTTGTAATGGAGTATCTCACGATGACGAATTGCAAGCTGAAGTAAGGTCTGCTCATAAGTTGTTGATGTCTTGTGGTGCCTTTGATCATATGTTCCAGTCGTTGACCAATATTTTCGAGAAAACGAGCTACCGTTGCCATGTCAAATTCGGGATTGAGATGCCGGTGAAGATATCCAGTGAGAAACGGAAGAGAGGCAGGTCATCAGTCAAATCTTCAGCAAAGTGGAAACACGTAAGTGGGAAAAAGGTTTCCAATTTTGAGGACGATTATTCAATTGCCGTGGCTGCAGCTTGGCAAATCAAAGAGCTGCTTGTTTTTGTGGATGGTCGAAAGGCTGTCTTAGGGTCTCAATTTCTTGAACAGGCATTTATTGCTTTAAAGGTTATTTCAGAGGTCACCATCTTGCAGTCTATGTGCTGTGAATATATGGATGCTGCACCTGTTTTAGCATATATGTCACTCTCCTTGCATGCAACTCTTCAAAGCTTAAGCATGGGAAGCATAGATGCTTCTGTTCCGAAGCACAAATTTGCAGCTGATGATGATGGTTCAGTTTTAACATCAGAGGTCAGTATTGTTTCTCTTTAGGTAGTTTCTTCTATTCTACACTTACCCTGAATGTCTATGGACTGCTTGAAGGTTATGTGTAGATGCTTGCCATACATTGAGATTTGTTTGTTACTGCAATAGTTTATCTCATTGTTTACGTTCCATGTTGTTTCTCTTAGCTATCTGATACTCAAATTTGTACCTTAAAGGTGTTATTGGTTTTACGCTTTTGTTTGTTTGGTTTTAGAACGTTTGTTTCTTATTTGGTTGGACCTTCCATATTCAGAAGTCTGTACTGGACCAAACAGTGGACCACATTCTTAACTGCGTGGAAAGGCTTCTTGGAGGTTGGGGTGATTCTAACTCAGACTCCAGACCAGATGATATAGAGGATGATTGTAATGTGAAGGGACAGAGAGAGCATCAAGCAGAGGTATCGAAAAAAAATGATGACGGTAAGTGTCAATTAGCTGCCAAGATACGAATTTTCATCCAAAATGTAATGCCTTCTTCATTCAGTACTTTTTTCATCTGTTGGTCATTTGTCCTCTTTTTTTGAGCATTTAAACAGTATTGGAGAATACAAAGGGAGAAAGAATAGCAAGTAAGGTGGTTATGCTTACTGCAGTGCTCAAGTTCATCGCTGATTCTACTGCAATGGGATTCCTGTCTCACATTCAAGGAAGATGCTTAACATTCTCGTTGTCCTACATTAAGGATATCAAGTCTACTTTGGATCAACATCCACGTGAGAAGTGGTCAGACAATGTGTCAAAGGACATATTTATTTGTTTGAAGAGCTCGTTTAGTTATGCCGCCAAGCTTCTCAATATGATTCTAAAGGACATGAATGAAGCTTCACAACCTCCAATCGAGGCATTCAAACTCGCCAGCACCATGTGTGATCTAATCTTATCGGTTGAATTACAGTTTGGATCTCGTCTTGCAGCATCTCTTATTGCAGGAGTAAAGCCTTGGCTACCTGATCTAGTTCTTGCATTGGGATCTGGAACTATACTGAGTAGGAAAGAAGAAATCAAATGCGCGGCTGCATTAGTGCAGGTAAAGCTCGATTTCCCATCATGGCTACTCATGGTAGCAAAGATTGAGCTGGATGAAATCAAGATGAACGAGGAAGATGGGAGCAATGCAGAAACAGAGGAGTTGCCAGCATTCAAAAGATTCATTGATACGATGGTGAAAATGTTGAAAGGGAACAGAAGGGTAATGGATGGGATTGGGTTGATTTTGTTGACAGGAGCATCTGTTGGAATGGAAAGACGGGATTTCGGATTAGTACTGGGAATGATCCATTTTGTTTGCCAGAAACTTGTGGGGAAAGACGATAGAGAATGGAGTGAACTGGATGGGATGTTGGCTTCCCTACCAAACATATACCCTGAAATTGAGAGGGAGGTTGATGAAGAGCAGAATGATGATTCGAGTAAGGAACTGCAGAAAGCATTTAGAGCATTGCTTGAACCAGTTTGGTTGTACCATGTTTATGAAACAGGAGGTTTTGTGCGACTGAGGCATAATAGTAAGAAAACTGAGACTGACTGTGTGTACTTACTTGTATGTATGCATGACTGCTGATTCTATTCTAGCAGCAGAAACTGCAATTTAGTAAAAGTAGAAGCTTTTCATATAACAAAAGTATGTCAAAAAAGGATGAACAAGTTTGGTTGATTATCAAGTTCAATCACATGATATGATTCCAGAAAAAATGAAAGAAAGAAAGAAACAAGGAAGCATATTTTATGGATCTATGGCAACTTCTCCAGTTACTTGATCTACATTCAATTTTTACTTTTCATCAAAACTAACATTATCAACACACTACTAAGATCATTATAAAAATCACCTTGGGTAAAATTAAACTCTATTAAACGGGGATCAGCTTCAAGATAGCAGCAATTGGCATTCCAAGGAATCCGATGAACACACTAGCTCTCCACTGTTCTTGTGTGAGATGTGTTGTGTTTGCAAATGTTCCCAGGAATTCAATTATTATGATCTGGAAACCCACAGTGGCAGCTAGAACCGAAACAAAGACGTAGTTGTTCAGTATGCCTTTCAACACGTTGATGTTCTCCATTTCGCGGGAGCTTATCTCGTTGAAAACCTGAAAGCATTGAGAAAGAAACAATCAATGGTCGTTACTCGTTACTTTACCCTGCAGCAGCAGCAGCAGCAGCATCTTCAAAGAAGAGTTTCCTTGTTACCTGACAGAAGACAAAGGAGTTGAATATAAGTGTGTTGAGTACTAGATCAGAATCAGGGCCTTCAAGGTCGAACATTGATTTCCCAGAAGCCTGGAGCTTCCATATGATCAAGAACTGGTAAATGGACTGCCCTAAGATGTTTCTCCACATGACATTAGTGATGAAATGGCCCTTCCTTCCAACTGGTGAACGTTTCATGAGTTCGTTGTTTGGAGGCTCCGTTGCTAATGCTAGAGCTCCTAGTGTATCCATGATCATGTTTACCCACAAAAGTTGTACAGCTGTGAGGGGTGCACTTCCTGGACTTATATACAAGTGTTGTTCAATGAATAAGCATCAGCATCAGCATCAGCATTCAGCAAACAGAAATCAACTTGTATAAATGGAAGAGCTATATTGATTAATTTACCTGTCAGGCAAGCTGAAGAGAAGTTAACTATCAAGGCAACCACGTTAACCGTCAACTGGAACTGTACAAACTTTTGGATGTTTATGTAAACTGAACGCCCCCATTTGGCCACTGTCACGATTGTTGAGAAATTATCATCCAGGATGATAACGTCAGCACTCTCTTAGCCACCTGAACTTGTCAAAATCACTTGGTTGGTTACAGTTAGAGTTAAAGACTTAGACTAGACGACTCTGGATTCCTGATTTTCCTTTTACCTCAGTTCCAGCTATGCCCATTGCAAGACCAATATCTGCTTCGTGAAGTGCTGGAGCATCATTAGTTCCATCCCCAGTTACAGCAACAACATCATCAAATGTAGTTCGCAAATGTCTCACCAGTGTGTGCTTGTCAAGAGGAGAAGATCGCGCCATCACCTGCAACACAAAAAGTTGCTTCTGATACTCTATAAGAAATGAACTAGCATCATATGAATGAATGACTGACTACTCATGCCTGAATTTTGGGAATCAGTTCAAGCAACTCAGCCTGACTTTTCTCACGGAAAACTGGACCTTCAATGGCTATACCACCATCAGTAAGTATCCCACATTCCCTTGCGATAGCTTTTGCGGTATTTATGTTGTCTCCTGTCACCATTCTAACAGCAATACCAGCTGCGTGACAAACTGCAACAGACTCCTTAACCCCTGGCCTCACCGGATCTTTAATACCGACAATTCCAATACATGTATATCCAGATTCTGGAATAGCATCATTGGGGGAGAACCCATCCTGCACTTCCTTATAAGCCAGGCATAGTGTTCTAAGAGCCTCACCAGCAAACTGATCGATTGTGGTGTTGAGAAAATTCAGGGATGAATCATCAAGAGCCACAGCTTCACCTTTCGAATCGATCACCTTGTCACATGATGCCAAGACTATTTCCGAGGCTCCTTTTGAGTGAGCTCTTAAGCCTCCCCCAGGAAGCTCCACAACTGCACTCATCCTCTTTTTGGTGGAGTTGAAAGGCTCGAGCTTAACAAGCTTTACTGCTTCCCTCTCACCCTGGAACTCTCCTCCTAGAGACAAACCAAACTCGAGAATAGCAGCTTCTGTAGGTGTACCTAAAATCTCACGTTTTCTTTCTTTGCTCATAACCACTTCACCTCCAGTGTTGTTGAATATTGACTGAAGAAGGATCTTGAGTGCAGAATCATGGAGTTGAGAGCGCAAACTTGAAAACTTACTAGGATTTCCAACTTCTTGGATGTTCATGCAGATGCATGATTTCACAACGGTCATGTGGTTTGTGGTTAGGGTGCCAGTTTTATCGCTGCAGATTGTTGTTGCTGATCCCATAGTCTCACAAGCTGCAAGATGCCTAACAAGTGCTTTGTCATTCATCATCTTTTTCATAGCAAATGCAAGACTTAATGTCACAGCCAATGGTAGCCCTTCTGGGACTGCAACAACAACAATTGTGACTGCAATGGCAAAGTATTCTAGCATCTCCAAGGCTTCGTCGGCATTCCAATCCATGTGGCTCCCATCCTTCAATTTTTGCCTAAGGAGTCCTTGCACCAAAACTGCGAAAGTGATGACAGCAAAGAAAAGACCAATCTTGCCGATAATAGTAGCCACCCCATTGAGTTTGACCTGTAATGGTGTTTCATCATCTCCACCTTCACTAAGGGTAGCCATCAGTTTACCCCATTGAGTTCTCATCCCAACAGTTGTGATCATCATCTTGCAGGATCCATCTTGAACTTTTGTTCCAGAAAGTAGGAAAGGATGGTCAGCAGTCACCATTACTGGCTCACTTTCACCAGTCAAACTCGACTCATCAATCAACACTGAGAATCCTGAAACAAATAGACCATCTGCAGGGACTTGATCACCGATGGCAAGATGTACAATGTCACCGGGAAGCAAGTCATAGATGGACATTTTCTGCCTGAAACCATTTCTTGTGACCTGAATGCTTATCTTTTTCTTCTCTTTATCCAGGTCCTTGAACTGTAAGGACTGACGGTAGTCACTTGTTGCTGTTACAAACACAACCAACATGATACTAGCAACAATTCCAAGCCCATCATGGGCTCCCTTTGGCCATCCCTCAGTAGCAATTCCAACAATCAAAGACACAAAAGCACAAACGGCGAGTATCATAAGAGTCATGTCATGAAGGGCTTCCCAAACGAATACCCAGAAACCCCTGGACTCACTCTCAGCAAACTTGTTGATCCCAAAAAGCTCTTGTCTTCGGTTCAACAAGTCAACATCTTTAGGAAGGCCATCATTCGTAGATGTGCAGAGCTTTTGGGCGATCCCACTCACTCCTCCGTGGAATCTTAGCTTCTTCACATCGTGACCTTCGACGATGGATCCCAACTCATCAGCACAAATATCAAACCCAGCTGCCTTCACCTCAGGAGGTAGACTGTAATCACTTGGGGCACACCTGCACAAACAACTCCCATCAATATATACTATTATTAAACCATTAATCCGTCACACAGAAATTTTGGAATATGAAAAACTCACTGTTGATGAACTGAAATGCAGCTTTGGATACAAGAACAGCGATCCTTAGTTTCTCCTGAAATACACACAAACACATTTCTTATATTCAGCATAGGAAAATGCAACCAAAAGGAAAGAAAGAAAGAGAGAAGAGGTTCTAGCCTGATTGGTACGACGCATAGCAGCAGCCTCAGATCGCTTGGAGAGGTTTGCAGTAAAACGAAACCTCCTCTTGGGGTTCTTAACAACCCCACAAAGCTTCCTCCATTTACCCAAAGATTCATCAGGAGCGTGTTTGGCTTTCACATCGAATCTATCATCCAAAAAGCTCTCCATTTTTCCCAAATAAAGCAAATCCAACAAAAACCCTTTTAATGAATTCCCAGAATCATACAATACCCATCAACCGCAAGGCATTACCCATACTAGGGAAAGTTTTCAGAGTGATTTCGTTTGAATGTTAACAAGTGAAAAATGAATAAAGGATTCGTTTAATAGTTATTTTTTCTGTAATTTCTATTCCCACCTGATAAATCTCCCATATGTGGAGAAGAATGAACATGAAAAGTGGATTGTCTGAAGAAGGCGCGACCTTTTCTCATGGAAACAACGGTCTTCTTTCTTCGTTGCCCGAAAATTGATTACTACTGCTAATAACAAATGAGTAAACTACTTTAGTGGTCACCTATATTTGACGTTTATGTTATTACGGTCACTTGACTTTAAATTCAGTCGACTTGGTAACTTAATTTGAAGACTTGTTTCAACTCAGCCATCTAAATTCTAACTCAGTAAAAAATGCCAAAACAATGTGTCGGGTCATCAAAAAAATAAATTTATCTGTTATCGCCTTTACTGTTTGCCATATGGAGTTCGTATTAATCAATGTTGTCCCCCAATATCTCACTTGAGGGGTTGTCATGTCTCCTAACGTAGGCAACGACTAATCTAGCCTTGTATGGAGTTCGTATTAATCAATGCTGTCCCCCAATATCTCACTTGATGTTCGCGGACGATACAATATTGTTTCTCCGCATAACTGACACCTGTTGAATCCTCAACTAAGTTAGCTGATTATCTCACACTCTCTGCACTTGATCAATTTGCTATTTGTTTCAGGTTTCGACAGAACCAAGTTCAAGAAAGGAAATCATTCAATTGAAGATTGAAGGCCTGAAGGCAGATTTCAAATAAGGCAACTAGCAACGACTAGTTATAGACAAGGAAACTGAAGAAGAAGAAATGCTATCTGAGGATTCCACATTTGTGAGAAGATATGATTCCAACATCATTCTGCAACGGCTACAGATCTGCTTGCAACGGCTCCCTTCATCTTCGACTCTACTTAAAGAAAATTCTTGGAGATGTTATGCAGACTTTGTAGCACGTGTAATCAGAGAGATATATGTAGCTTACAAAGAGTGAACTTGTGTGTAGTTAGCCTTCTATCAATGGGGAACTAGGTTAAAAGATAGCTGGTGATTTCAGGGAGAAACCAGGGTGTAACACAAAATTCGAGGTTCTCATTGATTCGAAGGAACGAATCAAACAACTCTCAAGGGATCACTTTCCTTGAGACATAGAGTAGGCCTTGTTTGCCGAACCACGTAAAAAATTCTGTGTCCTTTTACTTTCTGCATAATGTGCTTTACTGTTCTGAGTTGCAGTTCTTTGAAGCTGAAGCTCCCTTGCTGTTCTGCTCTTCAGTCAGAAGAGAAGTTCCCTTCTCCTTCTTGATTGATTCTGCTCTTTTTAGTTTAATCGATACGAGGGTTATAACACGTGGTATCAGAGCCGGTCACTAGAGACAAATTAGACGGTTGCTGGTCATTGATCTCATGCTATAACTATCTCGTTTGCTGTTGTTTGCTTCTTCAGGCTTCATGAGTACTAGTCAAGAAAGTTCATTGTTCCTTGCTGATGGGTTCTCTCAAAACCGTCCTCCAAGGTTTGAGGGAACTCACTATGGTTACTCTGGAAAAACAGAATGGATCTATTTATTAAAGTTGTCAATCCTAGGCTTTGGAGAATCGTGGTCAAAGGTCCACTTGATGTCAAGACTGATGAAGATAAATGGGATGACGATGATATAAAAAAGGTGCAATAAAACTCTCAGGCCATGAACATCATGTATTGTGCCTTAGGCCAAAAAGAATGCAATCGAGTTTATGGATGCAAGTCAGCTAAAGAAATATGAGACAAGCTCCAAGTTACTTATGAAGGTACTTCACTTGTCAAGACCTCCAGAATAAATATGCTCAAACATGAGTTTGAACTATTTAAGATGAATCAGGATGAATCTATCTCTGCCATGTACAATAGGTTTCAAAATATTGTAAACAGGTTGGATGGCCTTGGTAGAAACTATGAGAATGAAGATCTCATAAGAAAGATTATCTAGTCACTATGAAGATTACAACAATTGAAGAATCGAAGGATCTTGCCACTATGAACATTGATGATCTCATTGGATATCTTATTACTCATGAAGAGGTCATGAGAAGAGAAGATGAAGCAGATGAAGTTAAGAAGAAATCTATTGCTTTGAAGACTAAAGTTGAACCTCTTGATGAAGATCTTAATAACTATGATGAGTCTGAACTTGCTCTTTTAAGCAAACAGGTCAGCAAACTACTTAAACTTCGAAGAGTTAACAAAAGGTTCAGCAGCCAGAGCAAATCAAAAGACTATGAGAATGACAAAAATTCAGAAAAGAGATCTTACAAATACTACAAGTCAAGAAAGGATCAAGGTAAAAAAAAAAAAAAAAAACAATAGTGGTTTATGAAATCAACTTGGCTGTTTTTAAGAGTTAGTAAACAATACTCCTTGTTGAATAAAGAATGTGATGAAGTAAAAGCTGAAAAGGAGAGATTTCTCAAAGAAGTCAATGAGCTAAAAGAAGGCAGGGATATTCAATAAAGGAAAATAAGGAATCTGGTTGTTGATAATTGGAAGTTCAGAGTGAAAAGTGATTTGGATGGAATAGTTTACCCACACCCAACAATGTGCCTTTGTATGATATTAATAGATATAAAATCACAATTAATAATTCTATTAAATACTAATCCTTATCACCCTCCCGCAAGCTAATGGCGGGGACGACAGTGAGCTTGAGACGAAGAGACGTGTAGCGAGGAGCTGGTAGCAGTTTGGTCAAAACATCTGCTATCTGGTCTTTAGTCGATATGTACGCTACATGGAGCTGTTTGCTGGCCACCCGTTCTCTGACGAAATGAAAATCTATCTCCAAGTACTTCGACCGCGAGTGAAAGACTGGATTCTTGGAGAGATATGTAGCTCCTATGTTGTCACACCAAATGGTAGGTGATGTGGTCAACGACATCCCAATCTCGTGGAGTACCGATGCGAGCCAGAGAACCTCTGATGATGCCATCGCCAGAGCTCTATACTCTACTTCCGTTGACGACCGAGACACTGTACGCTGCTTCTTGGTTGACCAGGAGATTACATTCAGACTAAGATATGTCACATAGGCACTCATGGATCTCCGATCAGCTGCATCACCTGCCCAATCTGCATCTGTATAAACCGATAAAACATGTCGGGGATGAGCTCGAAGTGTGATACCTTGCGTAGCCGTGCCTTTTAAATACCGAAGTGTCCACTTCAAGTGCACCCAATCGGCGTCAGACAGAGCATGCATGGTTTGGGACAGCTTATTCGTGGCATAGGCAATATCCGGCAGTGTCATCTAGAGGTATTGGAGGCCTAAGATAAGCTGCCGAAATAACCGAGGGCGATCAAAGGCATCAACTGTTAGCTTGTAATAGGGAGTTGCGACGGGATTGGCTGTAGATAGGCCAACTTTAATGAGAAGTTCCCCAATATACTTCTCTTGGCTTAAGTGAAGTGTGCTATCTGTCCGCTTCACCTGTACTCCCAAAAAATAGGATAGGACCCCTAAATCCTTCAGCTGGAATCGAGTCCCAAGTTTGGCAATAATCAAACGCACCTCCATAGATGACTCTCCCGTGATTATTATGTTATCTATACGTACACTAAAACAAAAACTGGTGATGGATCAGAAATAAAAAATAATGAGTGATCCATCTTCGAGCCGTGGAATCCGAGCTCAAGCAAAGCATCTCGAAGCTTTGAGAACCATACACGCGGTGCCTGTTTGAGACCATATAGGAACTTATTTAGTCGGCACACGTAATTCGGTCGGTTTGGGTCCTGAAATCCTGGCGGTTGAACTATATAAACAAGCTCTTCAAGAGTACCATGTAAGAAGGCATTAGAAACATCTAATTGATTAATGCGCCAGTTGCGAGAGATAGCTATTGATAATATAAATCGTATAATGGTTGGCTTTATTACCGGACTAAAGGTCTCCGTATAGTCTATCCCTTCAGCTTGATAATATATTTTGGCCACTAGTCGCGATTTGTACCAAGCTATCGATCCATCGGGATGGCATTTGATTCGGAACACCCACTTGTTCCCGATTGGTCGTTGGGAAGGTGATGGCTCGACTAGGGTCCATGTATCATTTTGAAGAAGAGCATTGAACTCGTCATTCATCGCCTCCCTCCATTCCTTATACTTTACAGCCTGTGTGTAGCAACATGGCTCCGTCTCACTTTCTTTAACGGTCGTTCCAAAAGTGCGGCATAGGGTTTTAACCACGGGAAACACAAACATCCAAAAACCCTTAACATCGAGTAATCTGGTGCCACACCAAATAAACACTGATATGGGTTAGCATAATCCAAAACTGATGAAGGCAATCTATTAATCAGATAAACCGCGGTGCGAAAAGCATATGTCCAATATTTAAGAGTGATTTTAGCCTGATGTAAGAGAGTGCGCACTAGCTCCGTCACATGTCTGTGCTTCCGTTCCGCACATCCATTCTGTTTCGGGGTGTGTGGCAGGAGCTTTGAAAAACAATTCCCTCCTTTGTTAAATATTGAGCCAGCTTTTGGTATTCTTCACCCCAATCTGCACGGAAGGAATGAATAGGGCACCCAAATTTTTTTTTCGACCATGGCACGATAATTGATAAAAACCTGGCAATAAATCAGAGCGATATCGCAAAAAATAAATCCAACAGTACTTGCTATAATGATCATAAAAGAGTATGTAATATATATGATTATCACTAGAGTCGACCGGAGATGGTCCCCAAACATCACTGCAGATCAAGTCTAGCGAACCCGTAGCACGATAATCAGAGAGAGCGAAAGGTTGCTTATGCATCTTCCCAACACAGCAATCCTAACAAATATGCGATAACCGCTTATTAGAAAAAGAAATTTCAGAAGCACGTAACGCCCGCTTCACGTTCTCCATGTTTGCATGCCCCATGCGCATGTGCCAAGTCGAGAGTGTGACTCCATTCGCTTGTGGAACGCTCCAATGAAGAGAGAAAGCGGCAAGGTGTATAGACCACCCTTATTCCGGCCTTGATAGAAAATCCAACGGCTGTCCACATCCTGTATAAACACCCATTGTCGATAGAATAGAATAGCAATACCATTATCACGTGTTAGCGCACTTATTGATAGCAAGTTTTGGCAAGCTGTTGGTACCATAAGCATATTATCTAGAGCAAGTTTTGAACCATTTATATATGAATTTGCACAACCAGAATGAGAGATAAGAACGAAATTATCGTTGCTCAGCTGAACTTCTTCGGTGCCCTGGTACTCGGAGTGAAGAGCAAGGTTGGATAGATCATTGGTCAGGTGGTGGGTCGCGCCCGAGTTGAGGGTCCAGGTAGGGGATCCTTGCTGCGTCGACGAGGTTATGTAGTGAGCCTGAGGAGGTGGTTGGGTCTGTCCCGGAGATGGGCACATTTTGTAGTGGTGGCCAATCCCATTGCATTTATAGCATACCATCGGTCGGGGGCGGCTGGTTGCGTGGCATCAAACGCTGCTGGTCGTACTGTGGCGGCGGACGGTAGCCATAGGGTGGCCCTTGCTGCTGACTAGGCGGGTAATAGTTACCACAGCGAGGCAGACGGCTGCGTCGGTTCCTGTTCTGAGGTGACTGAGCCGTGTAATTAGCTTGAGGAGCCAAGGCAGCCGCTGCATCATCGAGTGCCAGATCCTGCTCCTTTGACAATAACAACCTGTTGAGCTCTAGGAACGACACTAGTACCGTTCGATTGTGAAGATATCGCACAAGGGGCCTATACGATGCCGGTAGGCCGCGAGTGACGTGATGAACCAAATCCGAATCGGACACTGGTTCATCAAGAGCATGAAGACGACCGGCTATATTCTTAGCCTTCTGTAAATAATCAGCAACTCTGTCAGTCGACAAATGCAAATCAAGCAATGAGATTTTAATGACCTGATTTGGGACGGGCTCCTGGTGCCGAAAGCCGTCGCTAGGGCTGTCCAAGCTTCCCTAGCCGTTTCAACACCGACCAACGTATGGATTACGCTTGATGAGAGAGAGTGGATGAGCCAGGCTAACACCAACTGGTCTTGCCAATACCACTTTGTGAACTGAGGCAAGATGGCCCCTTCAGCTGTGTTGCGCACCGGAGCTTCAACCGTGCCATCAACATGGCCCTTCAGATCATATCCTGCGAGAAACGGCTCAATCTGGAGCTTCCACAGGACGTAGTTACCGACGTCAAGCTTGACAGCTAGGTGAGTTGGCGGGCGGGGAGATTCTGCTGAGCCGCCATGATGAAACAGATCAGGGTTTGAGCGGATTGAAGAGAGCGGGGGGGCGGGGGCGGCTAGGGTTGGCCGAAAAAAGAAGAGCAATTTACTTGGAGGCTTTGATTACCATGAAAAGTGATTTGGTTGGAATAGTTTACCCACACCCAACCGTGTGCCTTTGTATGTTATTTATAGATATAAAATATACAAGAATATCTTAAGAGATAATTACAAATCACAATTAATAATTTTATTAAATACTAATCCTTATCACAGAGAACGACTCAAGTTTCTTCACAGAAATGGAAGGAATGTTTCATCTAATTCCCCCTACCAATCACACAGAGTATTCAATCCCAGGTGCTTTAAGTGTTACCAGTTTGGTTACATTAGCAGATCTTGCACTACTAATGCAAAATCCTTCAAGAAAATCTGGGCGCCAAAGACCAATTAACAATTATGCTTGCAGTTAAGGGAGAAAATAAGCTTGCCTGGCACAAAAAAACTTGGTCATATAAGCATAAGTGTTCTTAGCAAATTGAGCAAAAAAGGACTTGTTCGAGGATTGCCTAAATTGAGTTCTAAGAAAGAATTCTTCTGTGATGTTTGTGCCAAAGGGAAGCAGACCAGAACTACCTTCAAAGCTAAGTCCTCTATTTCTACTTCAATTCCTCTCACTACAAGAAAAAGATAATTTAACAGCAGCAGTTTAACAGCGACCAGAATTTGGCCGCTGTTAAATTATAAAAAACGGGAATTTAAGTAGCCGCTGTTAAATTATGCAGTTTAACAGCGGCCTGTGGCCGCCGTTAAAATACTGCGCTCTGATTGGCTGAAACATATTGACGCGGATAGCTCCCAAATTCTTTTGAACCGTTGATTTAATCTCAATGATTTTTGTTCTTCTTCCTACAAACCCTACTCAATATCTCTCTCCCTAACCACTAAACTCCCCGCCGTCGATCTTCTTCTCCCCGCCGCCGATCTTCTTCTTCTTCTCCCCACTGCCAATTCTTCTTCTTCTTTTTCTTTTGCTACTTCTGCATTTTCTTCTTCTTCTTCTTCTTCTTTGCCGATTCTTTTTCTTCTTCTTCTTCTTTGATTCTTCTTCTTCTTCTTTGATTCTTCTTCTTCTTCTTCTTCTTTGCTAACAGCGGCCGGACTTTGAGAATCGAAGGGGTTCCTCCCCCATAGTCGTCGCCGTCACTGGTTTCGTCCGGAGGAGGAAGAAGAATCGCCGGAGATCGCCGGAACAAAAGGAAGAGGAAGAAGAAGTAGTGACAGAGGGAGGGGGAAGAAGAAGCAGCGACGGAAGAAGTAGTGACGGAGGGAGGGGGAAGAAGAAATAGGATCTGGACTATTGCCGGAGTTCCGGCTCAATCGCCGGAGCTCCGGCTATTACTTTAATCGGTGGAGTAATTTAACAGCGGCTATAGGCCGCTGTTAAATAAATCAATTTAACTGCGGCCTATTTAACGACGGCAGTCGCGCTGTTAAATAATTTTAGCATTGGTCATTTTAACAGTGGCATGCGGCCGCTGTTAAATTATTTTAACAACGGCCACGGCCGCTGTTAAACGTTATTTCTGCCGCTGTTAAATACAACGTTTTTTGTAGTGTCTTGAGCTCATTCACATGGACTTATTCACATGGTCCTGCAAATGTCAAGACTTTGGGAGGAAAATATTACTGCTTTGTTCTTGTTGACGATTTTACCAGGTTCTACTGGATTTATCTTCTTGGTTCCAAAGATGAAACTGTTGAGAAGTTTAAGTCCTTTGTGCTAAAGGTTCAAAGAGAACTTGACTTAAAAGTCAAGACTATCAGAAGTGATAATGGTGGAGAATTTGTTAATGAGAGGTTTAAAAACTTCACAGAAGAACAAGGGATCAATCATACATTCTCAGCTACTCAAACTCCTCAGCAAAACAGATTTATTGAAAGGAAAAATCGAACGTTGATTGAAATTGCAAGAACAATGCTCAATGATTATCATCTTACTAAGAAGTGCTGGGGAGAATCTGTTAATACTGCTTGCTATGTAACTAACAGAGCACTTATTCGTGCTGGATTGAAAAAGACTCCTTATGAACTCTGAAGAAGCGTGTAACACCCATCCCAGACTCCAAACATTGGCTACTTCAGATATTTTGGATGCAAGTGCTTCATTCTCAATTCTAAAGACCAGCTTGGCAAATTTGATGCTTAATCTGATGAAGGAATATTCATTGGTTATGCCAGTAGCAGCAAGGCCTCATAGTTTACAACAAGAGAACTCTTAAGGTCGAAGGGTATATTAATGTCATTTTTGATGAATCTGTCTATAAAGATATTGATCCTCGGGATATGGATGATGATGATTTGGGCTTTGAGTTTCAACCTGCTCAAGATGATGATCAGGCCACTGAAGAAAAGTCTACTGATGACTCCTTAGTTCTAGAAGATCATCGTTATCTTTCTGAAAGCATCACTGAGTCACTAGCTCCTCGGCACATCATTCGAAGGAATCCTCCTACTCAAGTGATAGGAGACCCTAATACTCGACTTGTTACTCGTTCAAGGTCTTCTCAAAGTGCTTTTGTATCTCTGATCGAACCTAAGAATGTGAAGGAAGCTCTTAATAATGAAAACTGGATTCTGACAATGAATGAAGAACTTAACCAGTTTAAAAGAACAAACATTTGGTCTCTTGTTCCTGCTCCTCCAGACAGAACAATCATTGGTACAAAATGGGTGTTTAGAAAAAAATTGATGAACTTGGAAACGTCACTGAAGCAAGGCAAGATTGATTGCACAAGGTTACTGTCAAGAAGAAGGGATTGATTTTGATGAAACCTTTGCACCAGTTGCAAGACTGGAAGCTATCAGAATGCTCTGAGGAATGCACTCTTTACATAGTTTCCAACTTATGTCTGCAAACTAAATAAAGCTCTCTATGGTTTAAAGCAAGCTCATCGAGCTTGGTATGATAAGTCCAGTCAGTTTCTTATTGATCAATGTTTTACTCGTGGAAGTGTGGATAAGACTCTTTTCTGCAAGGCTAAAGGCTCAGATATTCTCCTGGTACAAGTTTACATGGATTATATCATTTTTGGTTCTAGTAATTCCTCTCTCTGTGAAGAATTAAGCTCAAGCATGCAAGCTGCTTTTGAAATGAGTCTTATGGGAGAACTCAACTACTTCCTTGGGCTATAGATTAAAAAAATACTCTAGTGGAACTTTTATCTGCCAAACTAAGTATTGCAAAACTATGTTGACAAAATTCCATTACAGTGATCTCAAACCCAGTCCAACTCCTATGAGCTCCACCTACAAGCTAGACAGTGATCCTATAGGCACTGATGTGGATTTAAAGAAATACAGAGGAATTACCGGTTCCTTGTTCTATCTCACTGCTAGTCGTCCAGATATCTCCTTCAGTGTTGGAGTGTGTGCTAGGT
The DNA here is from genome assembly GCA_034768395.1 of Linum lewisii. Taxonomy (NCBI): domain Eukaryota; kingdom Viridiplantae; phylum Streptophyta; class Magnoliopsida; order Malpighiales; family Linaceae; genus Linum; species Linum lewisii. The sequence continues at coordinate 12,524,979 of CM068298.1, read as the reverse complement.
TTCAATGCTCTCCTAAGAACAGCCACTTGACTGTTGTTAAACAATTTTTTCGTTACTTGGCAGGAACTTCCAACTACGGTTTGTGGTATTCTAAATTTTCAGATTCTTCTCTTTGTGGTTTCTCGGATTCCGATTTTGCAGCTAGCTTAACTGATCGAAAGAGCACCTCCGGTACCTGCCAGTTTATTGGATCTGCCTTAGTGTCCTAGTTCAGTATGAAACAAGCATGTATTACTTTGTCTACTGCTGAAGCAGAATACTTAGCTGCTAGAAGTGCATGTACTCAGCTCATTTGGATGAAAGCACATTTAAGAGATTATGGACTTTCCTTTTCTACTATTAATCTTTATTATGACAATACTAGTACTATCAACATGACTAAGAATCCTATCTTGCATTCTAGAACTAAGCATATAGACATTAGACATCATTTCATTCGTGAGCTTATTCAAAAAAGGGATATTGTCCTTAATTATGTTCCCACTGTTCACATTCCTATTGATGAGTTCACTAAGTATGGTAATGATCTCTACTCTTTACTTCATGGTCTGGCTGGGAGACTCTCTTGGATCCTCCCAGTGATCTGGTTTATCATGATGCTGTTCATCAGTTCACTGCTAATTTGAAAGTGGAAGAGCACTTCCCCCTAGTTACTTCTCAACCTATGTTGACAGTTACTTGATTTTTGTTACCATTGAGATGCTGAATCTGATTCTTGCCATGTCTTACAAGGGCAACCCCTTAAGTTCTGAATTTGAGTTCAATCAGTATCGGTTTGATCCTGTCGCTACGATGAATGCTCTCTCTAGTGGTTCATGGAATTCTTAGGCCACTCCGAACATGTGACAACTTCCTGATAGGACAAAGTTACTGCATTTTGCTATCACTCGTGTTCTATTTCCCAGCTGCAAGTTTCAGACGGTTGTGACTCCCATGGATGCTTGGATTCTGCATAATGGTGTTGACAGGAACCCTCTCAGCTTCGCTCATCTCATGTTTTCTCACATGGTCGATATTGGAACTGATTTTTCCTTAGGAGATCTGCCCTATAGAGCTCAAATCACACCCTGCTACAACGACTTGGCCTCAGCTTCCATCACAAGTATATTAGAGATGATCCAGTCAGGAAGCTGCGTGCTCAACACATGCTTCGTGCTGTTCATTGGCGCCCTAGTGAGTGGTTTTGTACGTCTGGCAATGGCACATGGGGAGAAAATGTTGAAGAGGAAGTCTCCAGTACTGACAGTGCTAGACTAGTGTCTTATGGCATTCCATGCATGTCATGGTGCACTCATCATGCTGCCTCTGATTTCGAGGAAGATCCTGACGTTACCTTCTAGATGGGAGCAGAAGTGTAGGGGGAGCAGAAGCAAGTGAAGAAGGAGCAACAACAAGCTTTCATTATGTTCCTTTATCGTTTTTGAACATTGTCTCTTTTTCCATGACATCTGAATGTCTAGGTTGTCTGTTGTTTTTGTTGACATTGTCTGTACTCTTTTGATTATCTGTTTGGTTTATCAAAGTTCTGTCAGTTCTCTTCAGGTGTGTCATTATCAGACTAAGGGGGAGATTGGTGAATCCTCAACTGAGTTAGCTGATTATCTCACACTCTCTGCACTTGATCAGTTTAGTATTTGTTTCAGGTTTCGACAGAATAGAGTTCAAGAAAGGAAATCATTCAATTGAAGATTGAAGGTCTGAAGGCAGATTTCAAATAAGGCAACTAGCAATGACTAGTTATAAACAAGGAAACTGAAGAAAAAGAAATGCTATATAAGGATTCCGCATTTGTGAGAAGATATGATTCCAAGATCATTCTACAACGGCTACAGATCTGCTTGCAACGACTCCCTTCATCTTCGACTCTACTTAAAGCAAATTCTTGGAGATGTTGTGCAGACTTTGTAGCACTTGTAATCGGAGAGATATAGGTAGCTTACAAGAGTGAACTTGTGTGTAGTTAGTCTTCTATCAGTGGGGAACTAGGTTAGAAGATAGCTGGTCAGGGAGAAATCAGGGTGTAACACCAAGTTCGAGGTTCTCATTGATTCAAAGGAAAAAATCAAATAACTCTCAAGGGTCACTTCCCTTGAGACGTGGAGTAGGGCTTGTTTGCCGAACCACGTTAAAATTCTATGTCCTTTTACTTTCTGCATAGTGTGCTTTACTGTTCTGAGTTTCAGTTCTTTGAAGCTGAAGCTCCCTTGCTTTTCTGCTCTTCAATCAGAAGAGAAGTTCCCTGATTGATTATGCTCTGCTTAGTTTAATCGATATGAGGGTTATACAACACCTACATACGCACGCTTCTAACCCTCTTTGATCAATACAGGGACATGAGCGTCCAAGGAGTGAATCTAGCAAAGTCAGCCATCCTGTTTAGTAACAATACCCCCTGCAGGGGTGCATACCCTCCTAGTCAGTTATTGCATGATTTCCTGTATATGCGATGTCTTGCTTCGAGTTAACGGACAAGATGTGCAAATATTTGAACTCTCTGATGGCCAAATGTTAGTGGGGCCTTGTCTCTGATGACAGACGTCTTCATTGGCTCTCCTGGGTGAGGTTAAGCCTCCCTAAGGAATTTGGTGGATTAGGTTTTTGAGATTTCGTCACGTTTAATCAGGCCATGCTTGCTAAGCTGTGTTGGTGCATTCTCTCGAACCCGAATCTTCTGATTTCTTGGGTCCTAAAGAGTGTCTACTTTCCTAACACAACCTTGTTGCAGAGTAATAGTTGGTGGCGGTCGTCTTGGGGGTGGCAGGGTTTGATACTTGGACTTGATTTCCTTCAGCCAAGTCTGCGGTGGCTGATTGGATCTGGGTTGCAAGTGGATGCCCTTCAAGATCATTGGTTGCCGGGCGATTTGCCATTAAGGCCTCGCCTTCACGGGATCGGGGTGTATATGCCCCCCACAGTTGTTGGTTTTATTTCCTAGGGAAGGTGGAATGTTCCGCTTCTCAGGTATTGGTTTTCAGAGGAATCTGCCCGGTTGATTCAATCTATCCGCTTCCCTAGCAACCGCAAGCTGATCGGCATGTCTGGAATCACTCTCCATCTGGGGTATATACGGCCTCCTCTGGCTATGAAGTCGGCATATGGTCCAGACCGGACTTGTTCTCTGCAAACTTGACTCCGATGGAATCGTCGACTTGGAACTCTACTTGGTCAATGCAAATTCAGCCAAAATTGCACTTCTTTTTTTGTGGAAAATCCTCCACCACATTCTCCCCACTCTCCAGGAATTAAAATTCATATTAGATCTGAAGCCTTAGACCCATTGTGCCAGGTCTGTCATGACGCTCCAGAGACTGTGGAACATTTGCTCCTGTATTGTGTTATAACTCAGCGGTTTCTTCGCATGTGTTCCCTCACCCCCTGATTTGGGGACACACATATGGCGATATATTGGAAATCCATCCTATCCACACAACAACATCTGAAGGATGTATGGATTCTGGCTTGGTGGCGCTTGTGGGAGGGCCGAAACAGAGTAATTTTTGACAAAGCCCAGACTCGACTAGAAACTTTATTTCAGCACTTCCATAGTTAGTGACGGGAGTATAGCCTTATCTACGGTCCTCCGCCCACACCTTCTCACCACACTATCTCCACTTCCCTTATTCCCTGGCTCCCTCCCCACCCTACACGCCTCAAGATCAATGTCGACGACGTCGTTCATCCCAACGTTGGCGACTCACCGGGATGGGTCAATCGGAACTCCGATGGGGTTGTTCTGCGAGCGATCAGCGCTACGTATCCAGGTATTGTTGATCCTTTTATACTTGAGTTGTTAGCTTTCCGAGACGCATGTACTTGGTGTTTGTGGGTTGGTGTGTTGCAGGTTGATATTGAGGGGGATGCAAAGCTAGTTTCGATGAAGCTGTTGGCCGGTCAGGTTCATTCAAACCCTGGAGGGGCTATTGTAGAAGAGATTCTTCGGCTGCAAAGAGGAGCTCCTGCTTGGCGCTTCATAACGGTTCGCCATTCAGGTAACAGGTCTGCCCATTACGTGGCTCGCATAGCCCTGACTAACCTCTCAAGAGTCATGGAGGTAGACATGACTTCCTAGGTTGGGACTTGATGTTCTTTTTTTTCTTGTGATGTGATGGCCGTCTATGCCAAAAAAAAAATTAAATTCTACCAAATTTCTTAAGAAGGTGCTTATCCCAATTGATCCACTCTAGTTAATTCAAAATCTACATGGCTCTAACTCAATTCGTCACTAGTCCATTATCTTTTTTCTTCGGTATAACAACTAATTAACCAAAATAAAAAGCTTCAACGTCATATGTTCTTCTTCCTTCCTCGTTTCATCCCATGGAGTAAAGAGCGTAGCGCTGGCCACTCAACATATTTGCCTATTTTTGGGCTTTTTTTAACGTTATGTAAATGTGCATTATCTTAAAATATACTATAGGTGTTCTTGAGTTTGAGTTTGCCACATAAGTTAGAACTCTTCTCACAATTTTTCACATTATCAACAATTATTAAATCAAAATATAATTATTTTCTCTCATCTTATTAAATGCTTTCACATTAAATACCTCTCTTTAAATCCACATTCATATAAAATAATTCTACTAATATTATATTTTTTGTTTAATAAATTTCATTCTTCATAAACACATGTTTAACTAGAATTTAATATTTATTCTCAAAGTAAAAGTTATGGTATTATAATGTTTACATTACTCTAAATTTAAAATTATAATTCCCTATTGGTTTGATTTTGAAAATTAATAGTTAACACTTACACACTGTAAATCATTCATAAAAAACATTAGGTGGTTAAAATGGGTACAATCTATACGAATTACATAATTGAAATAATTAATGGTTAATTCCATACACAGAATTAGAAGTAGTCCATATGAAAAATCATAACCATTAGATAAGTTAGTCGAGTATGCACTTATTGGGTAACATGTTTTGGTAAATCATTGTGCAAATATATCGAGTTATGAGTTGTTGATTTTTATTCAATTAATGTCAAGAGTAAGCTAGGTCAGGCCAGATTGATCTAGATGATCAACTTTCATACAAATGAATTGTTAATACACATTTTTGCCCCTCTACTATGCAAAGTTAACAAAGGTACCTGATAAACGTTGTAATGCGGTCAATCAAATAACTGTCAAGCACTGAGCAGGACAGATCGCATTCCACGGGTCTCTTCTATTTGCTTACTCAAATACGTCGGCAATTTATTCAGGTTGAACACTTAGTGCGTGGTGTGAGTTCCACGACTTCTATACTAAAATGCAAGGCGAATTGAAATGGAAATAAAAATGAAGAATGATTGATTGATTGACTAAGATAGATGACAGACAAGCTTAGACTTTGAATCCCCCTTAGATCACCAAAGCAACAACAATCAACAAACCAGCGATTTTCAATTCTAGTTCATTCAGTTCACAGACACCACCATAACTCCTGACCCTTAGGTTTAAGACTGGCGAACGTTCGCTCTATCCGATCTAGCTACCAAGATTAATTAGTCGCCCGGGTACGGTCGCCTCTCGCAACGGCTTAACTAACTGGTGCAATTACTAACGATTTATGAGTTACTCTTGCAGTGGATTAACCCTAACTGTTTCCTACGAGAGGCATACTCCAATGAATAGGTTAATTGCTTGATTTGGTGTTTTAAAGTAAGGCGAGCATTCGCTTCTATCCTTAGCTTAACAAGAATATAATCTAGGTGGCCAAACCAGACAAGAAACACAGAGAACAAAGAATAAATCAAACATGAAGGAGAACTGAATGAATTTCGAATCTAATCACCGCCGATCCGTGACCGCTTCAAAGCCCTGGGTCACTTAGGGTTCATCTAATCTAAGCTCTACGAGTTTAGCTACTCATATTCAATACAGGAGAATCGAAGACAAACAAAGAATGCATCTCAGGTAGGAAAGACAGAAAAGAACTGTAAAACCTAATTTCGACGAATCCTTGCAGCTTCAATCTACTGGATCTTCAACTCCTAGCACGGGTTGTCCGAGATGGAAGGATGGCATCACGATCTGTTCCTGGCTCATCGAACTCTTTTCACTCTTTCTCTCTCTAGTATCTGTCTTGGAATTTTCGTCCAAAGTGTGAGTTATGAGATATCCCGATTTCAGCCGCCGATTTCTGTATTTAAACCTAACCGCAGACGGCTTGAAGTCCACTTGATTTTTTGCTAAAAATTTGGGGGGTTTTCGGCGAAAACTCTCTTTGAAAAGCTGGCTTGCTCCGTCTGTTTCTTCTGATTGAAATAGCTTGGAGTTTGCGGCGAAAACTTCTCAGTTTTTCGCCGAAAACTTCCTCTTGTGGAGAACTGTCAATTTCCTCTTGAGTTTTCGGCGAAAACTCAAGGATGTTTTCGCCGAAAACATATGTGTAAATTGGAGCAGGATTGCATTGACTTGAATGACTTCTCCGGTTGATTCAGGTGTGATTCTTCGGGGTTCCAATGCCTTAGACACGTCCTTGGCTACTATATTTGATGGCAAAAACCTGTGCTAACATGAAAACACTAGCAAACCATCAAATAGACCCGAAACGGGCCTAGGTAACACATATGAGATAGAGCAGTTGGGTGAATATTCGCTATTCTACCCTAAAAACCATGTCTTAAGCAAGGAAATGTCGCTTAAATGAGGTTGATAATCACGTTAAATCGAGTGTCATCAAAATACCCAACACTTAAGCTTTTGCTTGTCCTCAAGCAAACTGAAATAGAACACACTCAAATTCATGAATGACACGAGATCAAACTGAGATTCAATTTCTAACGATTTGGTTTAGACTGTTCCACGTGGAAAGAATGACCTACACATGCAAGAACATCAACCAAACAAGTTTTCGATCTTACTAATTATTTCTGCACACTTCAAGTAGTAGTTTCAGCACAACTCGTTTCTTGGCAAAACAATTAATCATAGTTAACCGACTTCGATAACACCAATTCTAATAAAAAAGACTTTAAGCTCTAGCCATGAAGTGGATGCGGAGGTAGGAAAAATGACTTGGCTATCGACTCAACTTTATCCGTTTCTAGATCTGTACGTTACATGTTCTAGCTAGGACCGATTTAACCAACAATTTCTTTCAAGATTCAAACTTTCTCCATTGATTTATTGCATACTAGTGCTCGATACCAAACACTTCACTTAGGTGTTGGACCTGCCTAGCTCACAGTATTTGTGCCTATGCTAGTGCTCAAACCGAACACTTCACTTAGGTGTCGGGCTTGCCTAGCTTTATTTTCAGCACTTTAAAGAACTTAACATTGATTTACACAACTTAATTACTTGATTTACCCATTTAGTCATTTGATCCTAGCTAGTTATAACTTTTTACACAAGATTTCGAATTGGATTTCTGTCTAATCTCAAGCCACGATCACAGGTGAACAAATATGGAGTTAAAAACATGGGAGAAGCTAGCATTTATCATCTTAGAACGGTGTTATCGAGCTTTGTCATTAACAAGTCAATTGATTCAAGTTTCAACTAAAGAAGTGATTTATGATTTGTTATGACCTAGACTTGTTTGATATTAGTTCTGACACGTTGGTTACAGGTTCTAAGTGGAAGAATCTAGACGTCATTTGTCAAAATTGAAGTCAATTTAACATCACAAGTCAAGAATTGAGCAATTCTATGCTAGAGAAATTCAAAATTGAACCACGAAATCACAGTAAATCAAGCAAGATCATGCATAATCATAGAATCCTACCCCACACTTAAACTGTTTTGTGTCCTCACAGGACTAAAAAGAGGTTGAGAGATACGAAGAACCTGGAAGGTGGTGGGCGGTGTAGTGGATGAACGTGGAGAGTCCGGAGCGGAGCGGAGTAGCTACTCAAGATCCTACAAAACACAAACAACAAAAAGATCAAAAGGATACCGGGACAAGTGCCCGGATCCACACAGAAAAAGTTGGATCGAAACCCGAAAAGAAGAAAGAAAAGAAATGGAAAGGATAGAAACAACCTGATCACTGTTCCGAAGGTGGAGGTGGAGGTGAGGTCGGGATAGGTGAAATGCCAAGTCGCTGCTCCATCTGCTGTCGCCATGCGAGCTCATCCCTATGTCTGGCTGACTGGTCGGCCATGAACTGGAGTAGAAGAGCCCATCGCGCATTCTTTGTCTCCTCATACTCCACTCGATCCTTCTACCATTGAAGCGAACCAGCAGAGTAGTCAAGCTGCCATTGCTCAATGCGCGCCAGCCTCTCGTTAATCTCATCGGGCATCTGTGGCTGAGGTGGAGGCGGAAATTCTAGGAGGGGGACGTGAGGAACAGGAGTTGCAACCGGCTGTGGCGGTGCCCTCTTCAGACGGCGGGGTAGCAGATTGTATTCATCGAGACTGCACGCGAGATCGATGCCTCGTGCGACGGCGAGCGCAGCACCGAAGTGCTCAATCTGGACACGAGGTATATCAGGACCCCATTTGTCGATGATTTCTAGGTTGTTGATCAGACAGGAAATGAAGGTTCCGCCAGGAAGCTCAGAAGGAAGTTTCTTGGTGGTAGTGCGTTTGTGGAAGAATCTCGCAAGCCACCATCCTATGTGGAGATTTGCCTCCTCCTCGACAGCACGGAACAGCACGAGTTCCTGTAAGGAAACATGGTGACGGCTCGTCTTGCTGCAATAACTCAAAGACTGCATCCAAACATAATGTAAGAATTTAAGAATTGGGTGAGTAATGTCACCTACCGTGGGGTTGACGATAGGTTTAACCTCCGTTTGGCCGGAGACCCACTTCCATACTTCAGGGTAAGGTTCGCGCGCGCTGGAGTAGACATCTGTGAACCCAACGCCGGCGTCCTGGACGATGGTATGCGGATCTAGTAGGAGGGCAAACTCATGCATGGTCTTCTCATGACGAACACTGCCGAGGCGGAAAGAAACAAACTTTTGGCTGACGCGGGGTCGTGTCGTGAGGCGCTCAAATGAACTCCAGAACTCCTGAAGGGCGACCAGAGGGTAGGAGGAACCAAGAGTGGTCAGGGATAGCAAGCCGGCTTGGATAAGGACGTGGTCGATGGTGGAGTGCCAAGTCGGATTGTGGTTCTTGAGACTGTCGAGGGAGAGCACTGCCATCTTGGCCGGAGGAATGTCCTTTATCTTCTGATATATCTCCAGCTGGTGTGGCTCAAGGGCAGTGATGAAAGGGTGTAAGGCTCCATTGGCGGGTGCAGGAACACAGGAGATAGGAATCACAGGGGCCGGTACTGCCTGCGGGGCGACGTTTACGACCGTCGGTATCGGTGCAGATGGTGTGGGCGGTTTGGAGGGTGGAGCCCTGTTCTGACGAGCTGAGGATCGCTGCGCTCTATCTGCACTGGTGGTCTTGAAGCGCTTTGGATCCCTGTAAAACACAACTTAGGGACGAACAGAATCAGAAGACAAGAATGCTACCCCACACTTAGGTTGACAAGTGGGGGCAAGCAAATTAACCGAGAGATCACCGAATCGAAACATAGCAGCAAAGGGACGACCAGCACGTAGGGAAGGAAACATCATGCAATCAAGCAAGCATGAAACAAGCTGCAATTCGTCAAAGGGCAGAGCACAAGGCAAAACATCGGCAAACAAAGAGCACAAGAGAATTCATTAGCACGAGAGCACAAAAATCCATTCATGAGGCAAAATAGATCAAAAGGTATGTCCAAAGTCTAGCCAAATTGCACCGAAACAGCAAGCACGCAATTCGAGGAAAATCCAAAAGTCAACCAAAGTCAACCATGCCGAAAACCGAAAGTCAAAAAGCCAAAAGTTTCAAAATCAAGGGCTGAACAACTAACCGTGAAGACATGACTCGAGAAAATGATTGAAAATTTAGGAAATCGACGAAAAGCTTGAAAAACTCATTCGGATGGAACCGTAGATGTGGAGCTCTGATTCCAGGGCTCTAGGCTGAAAACAACCAAGGAAAAGGGGAGGGTGTGGTCGGTCGGCGGCGGCGACGATTGCTGCTGATGACAGGACAAACGGCGGCGAGAAAGGAGAGAGACCGAGCGACGAAAAATCAGCTTTCGGGGGAGGGGTTTTTTTTTCGCGAAAACACAAACTGAAGCAGGTATAAATAGTCGGCGGACAAGTTCCAAGTTTTCGGCGAAAAATGGGTGAATTTTTTAGCTAAAAATCCTTATAAAATAAAAAACTTTTCGGCGAGAAGGCTGGATTTTCGGCGAGAACTCTTCGGAGGCGAGAAACAGGAGAATCAGGGTGGTTTTAAACCCGAGTTTTTGGCGAAAATTCGTTTGAAAATCGACTTGGCAGTAATTTTTTTTCAAAAGGGATTTAAAAGAAAATGACTCGAAATGAAACATACTGACTCCAGCCGTGGGTTGCCTCCCACAGAGCGCTCTTGTTTAACGTCCATGAGCCGGACGATACCTGGATTCATGTCATGGTTCTGACGTAAGGTAGTGTACGTCGATGAAAGAAACAGCTAATCCCTGCAGATACCTCTTTAGCCTGTGACCGGTGACCATAAACGGTTCTTGATCATGTAATTTAATTAGGACGCTGCCCAAGGATGTCTGCCGCACCACGGTATAAGGGTCGGACCATCGGGATTTTAGTTTACCCGGGAAAAGCTTCAATCGAGAGTTATATAAGAGGACTTCATCTTCGGGGTAGAACTGCTTGATTGTCTTCAATTGGGAGTCATGAATTCTCTTGGTGCGTTCCTTGTAAAGCCTCGTGCTCTCGTATGCGTGGAGACGGTGCTCTTCAAGCTCAGCGATCTGGTCGTGGCGCATATTACCTGCTACTGCATAACTCATATTCAACTCTTTATTAGCCAAAAACGCCTTGTGCTCAAACTCAACTGGCAAATGGCATGCCTTGCCATAGACGAGCTGATACGGTGATGTACCAATGGGGGTCTTATAGGTAGTTCGATAAGCCCATAAGGCATCATTGAGCTTAGATGACCAGTCCTTGCGGGACCGGCCAACTGTCCTATCAAGAATCCGCTAGAGCTCACGGTTTGTCACTTCTGCTTGACCATTAGCTTGAGGATGGTAAGCTGTGGACATTCGGTGGGTGACGCCAAAGCGTTTGTACACCCGGTCGAAATGTCCATGGAAGTGGGTACCCCTATCGCTTATGATGAAGCGTGGTGAACCAAAACGCGTGAAAAGACGGGTAAGGAACCGACCCACCACTCTTGAATCATTAGTGGGTAGAGCTTCTGCTTCAGCCCTCTTAGAAACATAATCAACGGCCACAAGAATGTACTTGTTACCGTTGGAGGGTATGAACGGACCCATAAAATAAATTCCCCAAACATCAAAGATTTCAACAGTTAAAGAAACAATTTGGGGCATCTCATTACGGTTAGAGATGTTACCTGATCGTTGGCATGCATCACAATGACGGGCAAAAGCGTCACAGTCGCTAAAGATTGAAGGCCAATAAAAACCAGTTTCAAGTACCTTTCTTGCAGTGCGGTTGCCGCCGAAGTGTCCTCCGAACTGTCCTCCGAACTGGCCCTCATGGCACTTACGCATGATGTCGGCCGCTTCGATGTAGGAGACACATCTTCGGATCATCCCGTCAGTACTAATATGATACAAGAAAGGCTCATCCCAGAAGTATGACTTGGCCTCTTTAAAGAGCTTTTTGCGTGCATTATAATCCAGCTCAGGAGGTACGATGCCGTGAGAGAGATAATTAGCCAGGGTGGCATACCAGGGCTCTTCTGAATCGGTCGCGTTACTTAGCTCTTAAGCGTGAGGGAACTGGAGGTGGTGGCAGCTGTCTTATGGGAGATGGCGCACCGAAGAGAGAAGCGCATTCGTTAGTAAGCGTGACAGAGTATGCCTCTCCGTTCCACCTTCTTCACGAGATCCTTAAAGAACTTCCCAAGTGGTGGTATGATCCCTACAGCTTCTGTTACTGGTATCTTGATCTCTGCAATCTTAAGAACATTGTACCACTTCTTATATTGGGTGTCGTGATCCTTGGCTTTGCTCATTGCAGCTTTTGGGAAGGGGATCCGAGGTATATATGGCGCCAATACGGGCTCAGGAGCTGTCTTGGGAGGAGGAACCGGTGCTTCTTCTTCTTCTGTGATATCTTCAATCTCTGGCATATCCATGGCAGCACTGGTATCTGGTATCACGTCAGGTTCTGGAGCCTTTGGGTCGGTTGTTTGCTTGCCGCTCCTGGTGGTGATAGCTTGAGCGTGTTCGCTCTTTGCACCGAAATCTGCTTGAAATGCTGCTTGATTAAGGAAAGGATTGCTAGTGAAAAGTCTAGTCATATTGCTTATTGCATCCTCTATCCTCTGGCTTTGAGCCCTCTATCCTTGATTGAGTGCAGCTTGAGCTTTTAATTGATTGTCGTGTTCGTCAAGTCTGCTCATGATTTGATCGAACTTCTTCTCATAGTCCTCGTCTCTATTGTAATACGGCTTTGCTCAAGACTGTTGCTGTCCTCCAATGAATCCAGGAGGTCTTTGGTATGGATCTGCGAACCGGTTGTTCTGGTTCTGCGGCAGATAGTTCTTGTAACCGGCATAGCCATTCTGATTGTTGGCGAAACCTTGACTAATGAAGTTCACCTCTTCTACAGACCAGTCTTCTATTTTACCAAAGTTAAGGTAGCTTCCACCGTTATGAGCGCAGGTTCCGCACCATCCACAGTCAGCCGAAAAGATGGTAGCTGACTGGGGATTGAGGGAGATGCCAACTGCCTGCAGATGTTTCTGAACTTCTGCCTTGACCTGTTCTGCAACGCTCATCTGACTCTTGGTTCCTTCTCTTTGTCTCTCCCAGTTTCTAGATTTTAAAGCACAACTAGCAAAATGCAGAAGAGCTTCCTGAGGAGTGAGAGCGGTGCAATCTCCGCCAGCTAGGGAGTTGACCCACTTTGTAGATTCTTCTCGCATACCACGAGCAAAGAATTCAGCCAGCTGCCTTTGTTCATACCCATGGTGAGGGCAGTTGAAGAGAAGGGCTTGGAATTCATTCCAAGTGTCGTACAAGCTTGCATCTTCTCTCTGAGTAAACCTGGAGATGCTGTCCTTGTAGGCAGTTGTCCTTGCTGGAGGGAAGTATTCCTCAACAAAATCTTGAGCTAATGTCTCCCAGTTAGTGTAATGACCGGGTGGTTTGCTTCTAAGCCATCTCTTAGCTACACCTCTGAGAGAGAATGAAAAGGCTCGGAGACATAAATCGTTATTGTTGAGGTTCCCAGACTTGAAAGTTTCACAGACAGCCAGAAAGTTAGATAGATGTGTGCAGGGGTTATCATCTGGCTTCCCTTCGAATTGTACGTCCCTAGAGATTAGTCCCAGGAAGGGGATCTTGATCTCATAATCAGGATCGTCGTCGTCATGAGGTACGACAATGGGAGACCGAACGTTAGACGCGCTCGGCTTACTGTAGTCCGCAAGACTCTTTGGAGCAGCCATTGCGGTAAGGGAAGATGGATCGGAAGTGATTCGATTCTTTACCTGCTATGATCTGCAAGGGACAAAAACAAGCACAACCGGTGTAAAATCGAAGTGTGATGGAAAATGAAAGATGGAAAGATAGAAGAATAAAAATGCCAGATCTTCTTTCAACGAAATAGAAGAAGTTCCCCGGCAACGGCGCCAATTTGATGAACGTTGTAATGCGATCAATCAAATAACTGTCAAGCACAGAGCAGGACAGATCGTATTCCACGGGTCTCTTCTATTTGCTTACTCAAATACGTCGGCAATTTATTTAGGTTGAACACTTAGTGCGTGGTGTGAGTTCCAAGACTTCTATACTAAAATGCAAGGTGAATTAAAATGGAAATAAAAATGAAGAATGATTGATTGATTGACTAAGATAGATGACAGACAAGCTTAGACTTTGAATCCCCCTTAGATCACCACAGCAATAGCAATCAACAGACCATCGATTTTCAATTCTAGTTCATTCAGTTCACAGACACCACCATAACTCCTGACCCTTAGGTTTAAGATTGGGGAACGTTCGCTCTATCCGATCAAGCTACCAAGATTAATTAGTCACCCGGGTACGGTCGCCTCTCGCAATGGCTTAACTAACTGGTGCAATTACTAACGATTTATGAGTTACTCTTGCAGTGGATTAACCCTAACTGGTTCCTACGAGAGGCACACTCCAATGAATAGGTTAATTGCTTGATTTGGTGTTTTAAAGTAAGGCGAGCATTCGCTTCTATCCTTAACTTAACAAGAATCTAATCTAGGTGGCCAAACCAGACAAGAAACACAGAGAACAAAGAACAAATCAAACATGAAGGAGAACTGAATGAATTTCGAATCTAATCACCGCCGATCCGTGACCGCTTCAAAGTCCTGGGTCACTTAGGGTTCATCTAATCTAAGCTCTATGAGTTTAGCTACTCATATTCAATACAGGAGATTCGAAGTCAAACAAAGAATGCATCTCAGATAGGAAAGACAGAGAAGAACTATAAAACCTAATTTCGACAAATCCTTGCAGCTTCAATCTACTGGATCTTCAACTCCTAGCACGGGTTCTCCGAGATGGAAGGATGGCGTCACGATCCCTTCCTGGCTCCTCGAACTCTTTTCACTCTTTCTCTCTCTAGTCTCTGTCTTGGAATTTTCGTCCAAAGTGTGAGTTATGAGATATCCCGATTTCAGCCACCGGTTTCTGTATTTAAACCTAACCGCGGACGGCTTGAAGTCCACTTGATTTTTCGCCGAAAATTTGGGGGGTTTTCGACGAAAACTCTCTTTGAAAAGCTGGCTTGCTCCGTCTGTTTCTTCTGGTTGAAATAGCTTGGAGTTTGCGGCGAAAACTTCTCAGTTTTTCGTCGAAAACTTCCTCTTGTGGAGAACTGCCAATTTCCTCTTGAGTTTTCGGCGAAAACTCAAGGATGTTTTCGCCGAAAACATATGTGTAAATTGGAGCAGGATTGCATTGACTTGACTGACTTCTCCGGTTGATTCAGGTGCGATTCTTCGGGGTTCCAATGCCTTAGACACGTCATTGGCTACTGTATTTGATGGCAAAAACCTGTGCTAACATGAAAACACTAGAAAACTATCAAATAGACCCGAAACGGGCCTAGGTAACACAAATGGCACGAGATAGAGCAGTTGGGTGAATATTCGCTATTCTACCCTAAAAACCATGTCTTAAGCAAGGAAATGTCGCTTAAATGAGGTTGATAATCACGTTAAATCGAGTGTCATCAGTACCATTCTACTATTTGTCAATCAAATTACGCCCCTGTACTTTAACCCTTATATCAAATGTACCCTTCCGTTAATTTTTCCGTCCAAACTCAGTTAAATATGCTTACTGTACAAGCCAGGTCACACCATTTGTACACATGGCCTATGAAGTAAATTAAAACTAAGAAGAAAAGTAAAACTAAAAATAAATTATTCTTTCTTGTTTTCTCCGTCAAACTCAAACACCTTCCAAGTGCAAACGACAAAATCCATGACCTCCTCAGGCCTCAGCTACACATCCTCTCGCAGGCGTCCTCATCACTAAGCTCCTCAATACCGTGATTCGGGAATTCGACGATGAGATTCATCAATCATCATATTAAGTGGGCACTCGTTGTTAGTGTTTAGTAGCAGGTCGTAGTAATGGTGGTTGTTGTTGGCTTCGTTCACAGTAGCATACTGGTGCGGCGGAGACAGAGGCAGAAGCTCGAAAGTAGGGAGCAAGAAGGGAAGCGTCAAGAAGAGACGAAGGAGCAGGAACAACAATGTCGTCGGAGCAGATAGCAACGACACTAACGCGATGAACAAGAGAAAACTGGTGTTTTACGATCGGAAGAGTCAGTTCGAATCGGGAGACTTGTTGCGAGCTTCGACGGAGATGCTTGGGAAGGGAAGCTTGGGGACTATCTATAGAGGTGTTGGACTATGGATGCACGGTGGCGGTGAATCCTCTCAAAGACGTTAATCCTTGTGCGAGAAAGGAGTTTGAGCAGTACATGGAAGTAATTAGGAATCGTCTCAAAGACTATAGGTTCAGAGCTTCCCCAAAGGAAGCCTCCAATGACTTCTCCATGGTACTAATTAACAATTCCTTGCTCTAATTAATTTATTATTTACACGATCCATCTAGCTAGTCGGGCATTTGGTGGTTTGATCAGGGGATCGGAGCCTCCTCGATACTCTGTTTTGCCTTCTCTTCATCACATTAATCTCAAAGTTGTCTGAATTGGTGAGTTGGTTGGTAGAATGCAATCTGGGAGAGATTTGGAGGAAGTCGGCAATTGGGTAGTTCCACCAATCATCTATAGATCTCTAAAAATGCTATATTGTTGATGGGTAACCAAATTTAATTTTCTACCCAGTAGCCAGTGGAGAGATATGTAATATAACTCTATGACAAAGGCAGAGAAATAGTTGGCAATGGCGAAACCCATCTCACGAGGCTTGCCATGACAAAGTCTGTGGAGCTCGAAGCAATGGTGGAGGCGTTTGAGTTACCGATAAAGGAGAACAGCGCCTCGTCTTCTCATTCTCTCTCTATCTCTTTGGCCTCGCTTCTCCTTCTCTCTCTTCTTCATCTAAGATGGCGGAGGAAGGCCAGAGGCTAGGTTCCTTGATTTGGGAAACAGGGGATGGAGAAAGAGACAAGAAGAAAGAAGGGTTGGTTCAATTTTT
This sequence comes from Linum lewisii, assembly GCA_034768395.1. NCBI lineage: Eukaryota > Viridiplantae > Streptophyta > Magnoliopsida > Malpighiales > Linaceae > Linum > Linum lewisii. The sequence goes on along the minus strand of CM068298.1, from coordinate 12,508,355 downwards.
GGTGTTGTTGAAGATGTATTCTCGAGAAGAGGAAGCAAATGGAGCGAGGAGGAATCTAGAGCCGACTTCCCTCGATTTGGTCGATCTCCTAGGCTACTGAGATGGGTCGTTCATGGCTGTCTCAGATTTATTTCATGACGGAGAAGACAAGATGAATAAAATAGTTTTACACTTTTTTAGTTTTCTTTTAAGTTTAAATTTATTTCAGATGCCATGTGGACAAAAGTATGATATGGCTTGTACAGTCAGCGTAATTAATAGAGTTTGGACGGAAAAACTAACGGAAGGGCACATTTGATAAAAGTGTTAAAGTAGAGGGGTTTGATTTGGTTGAAAAATAGTAGAGGGTTACCTTTGTTAACTTTGCATAGTAGAGGGGTAAAAAGATATAAACCCTATTTTTAATTCATATATTATTCAAGTCAGAAGGGCGAGGTCCATTGAGTTGTAGGTTTAATCAAATTACGAGTCAATAAGATCACATGTTAATGTGTAGTGGGTTTATCGGGTCATGACTTGATTAGTCACATGTTGTTGAATTTAGTTAATTCAAGTCAAGAATGTAGTTGTGTTCGGCTTTGTGGGCGAGTTCATAAAATTATGTCATAATATGACATAATTTTTATGATTCACATTCAAGTTAACTTGATCACATGAAGAATTGAGTAGCGTAGTAAATATCATATTGTTTAATTATTTATTTATAAGAGTTTTTATATAAATTATCTTTGTCACTATTGGTTGTGACAGCTGGTCGAGCAACTGAGCACGATGGAGCAGAAGTCCTTAAATTTTAGATTTGTCACAATTTCAGGGCTAGATTTGTCACAAATTATGGCCTAGATCTTTTTCACAAATTCTAGCCTAGATTTGTAAAAAAAATTGGGCTAAATTTGTCAAAAATTCCGAGCTAGATTTGTAAAAAATAATTGCAAGATTTTTTAAAATTTTTGGTTGGATTTGTACAAAATTATGGGTTATATTGTAAAAAAAATCTATGTTAGATTTTTCAAAAAGATTATGTTATATTTGTAAAAATTATGGTTATATTTGTTAAAAACTGTGTGTTATGTTTGTCAAAATTTATGTTTTTTATTAAAAATAAAGAAAATGATTTTTACACCTATTACGGAAGTAGTTTATTTATATAAAAAAATAATTAAATAAAAATTAAAGGATGTTAAATTAAAATTTATTTTTATCTTTGTATATACACACTAATTATAACTAAAAAAATATTCAAAATTTTAGAAATTAATTAAGAAAGCTTATATATATTTAAAAATCACTATGGCTATATATTAATTTGATATTTTCGCTCAAAAATATTAATTTGGTTTATTATTAAGATTACTTTTATATTAATTAGTATTTTAAATTCTTAAATAAATAATAATCCATACATATTAGCATAATATTCCGCCCATTGGACGGGGGAAAACTAGTATCAATCTATTAGAGAACCAGATTATGATGAATAGCGAAAAACTATTAACTCCTCCTTGTTCTTATTGTGAGAAATCAAGATTGGGCTATGAAAAAAATAATAAGCCACAACGACAATTTCTGGTTTTTACAGATCACAATACATACATATCTCTAACAGACAGAAGTAATCTTTAGTTGTCTTAACCTGACCGATAGCTAAGCTACCGCTGTTCATTACAATAATAGGTATTCATATTCTCTAGTTTCCACAGCTTTATTGGTAGCCCTTGCTGTGGAATTGGGAATGGACTGTACTCAACCTGCTGTTTTGTACAAGATTTGTCAGCTTGTGTTCCAACAACTTTCCATCTGAACTTTGTGACTAAATGGTGTATTAGAATAAGCATCTCCAGCTTAGCAAGTTCATTTCCTGGACATGAATGATCCCCTTTCCCAAATGGTATGAATGTGTTTGGCCTTGTGGTCGTCTTAATTAATTTGTTTGAAATTAACACACAAAGAAAGATTAATGTCAGGGTCAGGAGCATATAAAATGTAATACTGTATTGAATTAAAGTAAACTTAATTAGTTATGATGAATTACCTGAAATCTTGATGGATTAAATGTTTGAGGCTCATGAAATAAATCAGGATTATGATGTAGGCTACGAAACAATGGAAGTACCTTCCATCCTTTAGGAATCACAAATCCTGTGTTAAACAACCCAGTTATGTTTATTAAAACTGATTCATCTTTGAAATACTTTCTTCGGAAAATACAAAAAAAATTTGAGTTATTGGTAGATGATTCTAATTTCTAAATAGAGTTTATATTGTTTACTAACCGTTTAAAAGCATATGACTTTCATAATTTAACAAAAGCCAAGTGAGTGTTTTAATTTGCAATGAAAATTGAAAATGATCCCATTGAAAGCTTTGGTTTAAAACCCTATTCCATTCCAAATCTGAATATTACATTAGGACTTAGAAATGATACTAATTAAGGTTAATTCTTATGACAAGATTATGTATGATATTAATATGTTATATATCATGAAAAGTATTAAGGGGGGAAAGGTAAGGTCCCCCACTGTGATTGAATGTAGTAGTACTAGAGTATATAGTCTGTCTTCATCTGTTGTGCAGCTACTGTTGAGAGTTGAGGGGTTGGTTTGGTTTATGAGTAGTGCAACTTTGTCCTGCATTGCTTTATCATCATTTCATCGCTACATAAACAAACTTTACTTCAGCACACGAGAGGGAACCAATCATCATCACACATTGCCTAACAACACAGACAACCATGAATCCATGATACAAACAAACAAACAACAACACAGATAGTTAGATTTTGGCAAAGGAATTTTATACCTTTATATTCAACATCAGCTACAGCTTCCCTGAATGTAAAAGATATGATACTTGCCATCCTCATGCTCTCCATTATCACCTGCAACAACATATTATTCATTATAATTCTTACCATTTTTCTTCCTATATATATGTCTTTATTCTTTACTCTTTACCCTGTTGGTGACCTCCATCTGTCTAGTATGTGACCATGTCAATGCCACTTTCCCTTCTTCATTTGATCTGTATATTGCTGTCTGCTCTTCCTGTTATTTATTGTTATTACTTAAATCCATCAGAAACCATGATTTACTTCTAAGCTAGCTAGAATCAAGGGCATGAAAAGTGTTCCAAACCTGAACAGATTGTAGGACATGCAAGTTGTCGTGAAGATACTTGAGGATCCATGTTAAGATGCTTGCAGTTGTGTCCTGAGCAGCAAAGAGTACACCAATTATGTTGTCTGAAACTTGCTTCTCACTCAACCCACCTTCTTCTCCATTGAAACTCAGCAGATAACCCAACAGATCTCTCTGCATCACCATCTTCTCCTTCCGTTCCCTTATTATCTCTTGCAGAATCCAGCTTAGCATTTTCCTCGCCTGCACATCCAGGTCACAAAAACAAAAAAGAGTAAGACTTTTTGATGAGCAACATGATAATACTGAAGCACTTTTTTCCAGGACTAGTACTGAAGTACAGACCATGAGTGATTTCCTGTACAAAGTTCCAGGAAAATTAAGAGGAAAACAATTGTATCCTCTGTCCAGCAAAAAGTAGTTTCTTTTCAGTTTTTCCTTGTGTTCTGAACCCAGATCACCAAAGATTGCAGTAACAGCCACATCAAAAGTGAACTGCTTCATTTGGTGAAAAGTGTAGAGGATTGATCCAGAACTAGACCAGGATTCCAAGGAAGAGATGGCAATGGCATCAATGTGTGGAACCATGTGTTTAATGACATCTAGTGAAAGTGAATCCTGAACAAGCCTTTTAATCTGAGAATGATAACTTCCTTGTTGAAAGAACAGAGCTGATGGACCAATCAGCCTCTCTTTGCTTGGTGGGTAAGTAGGCTTGAACAGCCTTGATTGTGTCACCATAACAAACCTGATGGCTTCAGGACTAGCCAACATTACGCATGGACAGCCTAGTATGTGAGTTTTGAATATCTCTCCATACCTGAACCAATTCCAACCAACCATCAATCAATTCATATGATCAATATGTATGTATTATAAATTTATAATCACAGGACATGAGCAGAAAATGTTACCTGACTTGTCTAGTGGAGAAGAAGGAATCAGGATGCTGAGAGTACAATCGTAAAGTTTCACCTAAAAACGGCCAACCCATTGAGCCCGGAGGCAAGTTTGGTCTATATGATCGCTTCTGTTTTGTCCTTGTAATTATTCCAAGGAGAATTAACAAGAAAATGGCACAAAGAATCATACCCATCCTTTATTTTGAATATTCCCTCAATCTCTCTCTCTGCATGAACTAAACTTGGTTCAAAAAACCCAGAGGGAGGGGTCTATTTATATAGGGTGAAAATGTACCAAGCAGTTCGGCTATTGGGCTGAGAGGTCACTACAAAAAAGTTTATCTTTAGCTACTCTAAATTACAACGGCATGAAAATGCAGTAGCAAATAGTGAACTTTTGCAACGGCAATAACTATTCCATGTAGTGATTTGCTATAGTAAATACTATTTGTGACACCACTATTTTACAACGGGATGCTTAGTGTCGCATATAGTGGTGTAGCAAATAGTATTTGCTACAGCAAATCACTACATAAAATAGTGTTTGCCGTTGCAAAAGATCACTATTTGCTACTGCATTTTCATGTTATTGTAATTTTGTTGTAGCTAAAGGAATTTTTTTGTAGTGTAAAATCTCAGCTCAAGCTGAGAGATTACGTCATATGAGAGAAAAAATAGAGTAAAGAGGAGGAGAGAGAATATGGAGGAAAGAAACTGTCAACTGTTACGACACTAATACATCAATGTTATGACACTGATATGTCCTTAATTATGTTATAATAGTGTCATATCACACTGTTATATTGCTACTATATACATGTTATGCAACTGTTACATAGTTTTGATACGTCGTATGACCGACATAACACTTACTTACAGGGTGGAGAGAGACCAAGATGCAAATGTATACATTTGGAATTACGTATGAAACTTTGAAATCTGTATTTGTATGATACGTCACATTATTGTGATTTACATGTAGACAAAGGAACTCTTTTCGGCCACCCGATGGACTTAATTAGCTCTAACTAAGGGATTAGAGGACATACATATGAGTTATACATCGTTGTTATGTCTAGAAACCACCATAGTTATAACTACTAGATTCTAGAGAAAATGACTTTTGTGACATGAACAGCCTAACCTGAAAATGAAAGCAAGGTCTTATAAACCAAGTAGGAACCTTGTTAAAGAGGGAAATTAGGCACTGATTTTGGGTGTACACAGTCTGCACATGGATTTAGGTACAGTGAAGTTGATTACAACTCAAAAGTATTAACGCATAAAAAACTCATGCCATATTATCCAGGAATTATATTTGTGCTTTCCAAATGGCACTTTTAGTCTTCGATTCCTGAACAAGATTGTTTAGATATGTAAAGAAAGGTTAAGGATTTCAAGTCTCGAAAATCCACGTTGAATAGAAAACTCTATTAGAGAGAAGGAAGATCGAAGTTTTATGCAAGCACTGATACCATATAGATTTACGGAAGAAGAGACACAATATAACATGTTTCATTAATGATGTGTTAGCTAGTCCACAGAGCACAATAAAAAGATGATCCTATTATAGGAGGAGGAGAAGAGGAAGAAAATATGATTACAGTTGTGGCACCCTTGGCTAGTGACAGAGCCAGAAAATTTGTCGAGAGATTGCTCTATAGGAAATCAAATAAAAAAATATTGTTATTTTTTTATCAAATAATTAATATTTTTATAATACTATATTACAAATTCTTATCATAAAGTTAGGGACCGGGGTGGGTGACAATATGAGAGTTTTGTCCCCTAGACAAAAGTTAATATGAGCCCTTAGATTAACTCTTTCTAATCCAATGGCTCATAACTAGTAAATATAAAATAATATTTTTGCTACATTTAATTACCATTTTTTCAATGGCTCATTTAATTACACATTTAATTACCATCCAATAGCTCATCCTAGTATACTGGGTTATTATGTTATTGTCTTCATGAAATAATTCCATACTAACTGTAATACTAGTATGGAATTAGGATTTTTGTGTTTTAATTTTAATTTGGATTTGTTCAATTTCATGAAATTTGGATTTTTGTAATTGGAATTTGTTCAATTTCCTGTTTCAATTGGTGTAATTTTAGGTTAGTTGATTCTACTAACTTTAATACTAGTATTTTGGTTAATTGATGACTAATTATAATACTAGTATGGAATTAGGATTGTGTGTTTTAATTTTAATTTGGATTTGTTCAATTTCATGAGTTTGTGGTTTTGTAAACATGTGATTTGTTCAATTTCCAGCTTAACTGTATTACTAGTATTTAGGTTACTTGATTACTAACTGTATTACTAGGATTTAAGGGGATACACTATGAGTTAATACTAGTATTTGCTGGTTACTGTAATACTAGTATTTATGTTCTGTGAATAAGACGTATAATGCTATGGAATCCTTAGTATAAAATATATAAATAGGAGTTTTAAGGTGAGTTATATGGAAGTTATTATCTACATTAATTGTAAAATAAAAAATTAATGTAGATAAGGTAATGAAAGCACAAAATATGGAAGGATAATCAAAATAATAATTAAAACAATATTTCAGTAATAAATAGAGATTAGATGGATGGCTTGGATTCAATTTTGTCTAGGTGACAAAACTTGGGTTTTGTCACCGAAAAAATTACCATAAAGTTAGAGTCTAACGCAACTTGTTTTCAACGAACTAATAAGATATTATAAAATACATTAATTGCATATAGTGGCCGAGCCAAAACTCAAGTAGGCATTGGACCCGATACACTAAATGCAGTGGGTTGAATATATAATTACACCAGAAGTTTATTTTATGGTTGAAACATTTAGACTATAAATTCGACAATGAAATTGATTGAACTCGTGAATAAGTCAATTAGTTTAGTGAATTAGTTTTTTTAAGTATAATTATAAACTTTCATATATATTTGGAAGCAAATAAATATGCTAAATTCCGGTTTAGCAAAAATAATACAAGTTGTAACTCCTAACTAAAATATAATAAGTACGAATATAATTACATACATTCATCTATATTGATAAGTACAAATCTAAATACATACATACATATATACATCATAAATATGAATATAATTATATAGACACATTTATATTGGGTATAAATTTTTCTAATGAGCCATGTGTCAAGGAGTGCTTACACACCCCAACTCAACAAGTGGTTCCGCCACTGCCCTTGGCTAAGCTATATACACTAGCCGAGAGTGTCCCTCAACCCTAGTTACGTAATTAACTACCTTAATAATCCTATACAAATATCAAGAAACATATATAAGCATATTAGCTAAAAACCTATTGCCACATAAGCATTTGGCCTCTTCTCCTTGAGTTTAGATTTTTCTCTCTTCACCCACTATTTTCCCTATGTAAACTACTATCTTATAAATTCTTTTATTTTAATTTTTCAAACTCTCTCTCTCCCCAAATTTCCCCTTTTAATTAGTTTTTTTCCCATAACATTTTATGTGTTACTCAAATTATATTGTTTCCTTCACAAATGTTGTTCGTTTTAATTTTCGAATCCAACGACATCAATTTTAATATATTTTATTAAATAACTAATCTTATATTAAAAACTATGTGAAGGATGACCAAACCGTTAATCATTACTTACACAACACCAAAAATTCCAAGCATATCCAGACATATTGTCTACTTACAAATAAACAAGTCTAATATGTTGTTCATTTTCAAAATCTTAATCATTATAAAATATATAAAGACATCATAAATTGATCTAATATATGGTTCAAGTGACACAATAAGTGGTCATAAAGGCTAAAACCTTTCAACTCTCACCTGAACTTTGATTAACTTAAAATCTATATTTCATTAATATTCTAAATTCTTCATAACATTGTAGAAAAATAATATCATCAAGATGTTAATCAATCAACTAAGAGGATCATCAAAATTAAATTAATTTTTTCATAATATGATCAATATGGTATAGTGACTTTGAAGTAAATAATAAATCAAATATAAAATTTAGTTAGAATATTTTATTTTACATCATTCTCATGTTAAATTTAAAGGTGTAAATATACATCATGATTTTGAAGCAAATAATACATTATGTATGTATATTCATTCAAATAAAAAATTAAGTTAGAATGGTTTGTTATCCAGATTTTTTAAGTTAAATGTTTAAAGATACATCGGGCCTTTAAAGTAAATAATATGTATTTTTCCATAACCTATAGTGGATTTTGTTAATGACACGGGTTGAAATATAGTTTGAACATTCCTCTAATTTGACACATGTAGAAATATTTTAAGAATTAAGTGAGTTCATGTGCCTCAAAATCATAAGAACAATTTTAATTTGTTTGTCATATATAATTAAAAATACATGATACTAGATATATAATTTCACTATTGTTCTTTGGTTCGAATAAGTAAGGAAAATATTGGCAATTATTTATTTAGGTTGTCAATAGTAAAGTGAGAGAAAGAATCTCGAATTGGCCAACGGGCGGGCCGAAAAACTATCCAGAATTCTTCGTAATAGCAATGGTAATTAGTGATGAAAGTCATGAGTGTATAAGGGTACGAGTCATGATATAGTAAGTAAAACGGGTTACATGTCAATAACTTTTGCCAATTCAGAATATTGATCGAGTTGAGCACTACAAAAAATAGAAGTTTTAGCAACGATTTTCTGCCAACGAATTTAAAATCGTTGGAAAAATTAAGACTTTCACCAACGATTTAAAATCGTTGGCGAAGATAAGGCTTTTGCCAACGATTTATTGGTGAAAATGAATCTTTTGGCAACAATTTTGATAAATCATTGGTGAAAATATACCTTTTGGCAACGATTTTGATAAATCGTTGGCTAATACCACAATTTTGTATAAAAATTTAAGCTATTTTAGGGATTTGAACCTGGGACCTTGAACCCAAAAACTGTTTTTCCTACCGTTTGTACAGATGATAAATTCAGTTTGTTATTGCACAGTTATATGTATTAATACATTTACTAAATATGAAGCTAGTATCCTAAATCTTTATTAGACCAGTACCGTCTCTTGGAATAAAAGTATATATATAACATGATCTTTACTTCTATATTCTTTTAACGTGTCAATTGAGGCTTTATTTTTATTATGTTGAACTAAACCTTAACATACTTTTTTTAGAGAAATGATGGTTTATTTAGTCTCGACTTTGTTTGCTTGCAAATGAGTTGTTATTAAATTTTTAATATTTGTGTTGAGTTAAATTTCGTTAGTAAGACTTTAGGATTAATTAAATGTTAAGTAACAAAATTTTTGAAGTCGCATTGGTTAAGAGGACATCACTCATTTTAAAAGTTTGTTTGAACAACAAGTATGAGTGTTTATGTCATTTCCCCTTTACATTTGTTTAATGGTCATAAATAGACCTATTTTATTTCAGTATGGAATCAAATTTAATTAATACTTAAAATATTCTTAAATTTATCTTAACATTCCATTTAATAGTATATATTTTTTTATATTTTATTAACTCGACCAACGGGCCAATAATAATTTACATATTATATAAGTAGTTATAATTATATGGGGTATGATTTAAATTCCACCCCTTAAATGGAAGATACCAACCAATAATATTATTTTATTTTAATTTTTATTAGACTTTGAAATTAATAAATAAAATTCTAATTTCTTTGAAGCGCTGAGCAGTTTAAGGAAAGTATTTTTTTATTTGTTAACTCAAAATAAACTGTTTTCAAGTAGAGAATTTTAAGGATAATTTTTTTATATTTCTATTATTTGTATAGATATTTTATAATAATAATAATTATTTATTAATTACTATTTACTATGCATTTTATAATATTTAATTGATTCAAATCATACATATCCAAATATAATAATAAACCAACTAGAACACTTAATAAATAAAAAATTAATATTTAAAAAATATGGTAACCATAATAATATAGTCTTTAAACAGAAAATAAATACACACTTTTTATGACTAAGGTACATAATAATACACCTATAAAACATGTTAGTCATTTGCCTTGACCAACCATCACTTAGTCGAAAACTCTTTTATTTTCGTAAACTCTTTAATCATGCTCTCTGTAGGGCCACTTATTTTTTTTCATCCATTCTACTGTATTACAATAAAAAATTATCTTATACGAGAGCTACCTAAGCTAAGTAAATATAAAATGACTTGAAAATGTTACTAAAATATAAAAATTTTTAGTTTGATTTCAATATTTTTATTCAAAATTTTTAGTTAGTTTTTATTTGTCTAGACATAATCCTAAATTCACTCATTTACATAATTATTCTTCGTTCACTAATTATACCAAATAAAGTCGGCCAACGGGGGCGAAAAAAATACTAGTGTATTATAATAAGAATATAACAGAATCTGCATATGGTGTAAGAATTGAGAAATCAGTGAGTGATGAAAGAGAAGAAACAGTTTCCAGATGATCATGGTAGGAAAAAAGAAATGTAGTAGAGTTAAACGATGAGGAAGGAGCTAGGGTAGTATTGTATTGGGAGGGGACCAACAAGCAATATGGGGGGTTTAATTTCCAGGTCGGTGGAAAGATGAGTAGTAGTACTACTACTATTCTAGTTTTGATGTTAACTCACTGCACTGCACATGCATGCATGCTCACATGTCATGGTCAATTGGTGATACGATATCATATCAGCCTCTCAATTTCAATTACCTTTAATTTGTGTTTTTTTTTTTTTTTTTTTTTGTGTCGAGTGGTGGTAACTTTCCACTGATGTTGATACACGCTACTAACTAATTAAATGTATAGCTCACCTTCATTTTTGCTGTGTGCTGCTCCTCCGGTCCCGCCCCGGCCCCCGGCCCCTTGTTATGAATTATGATTATTAGCTTACGGTGATGATAGTAAGAACCCATGTTCAGATATATCATCTCTTTCCAGGTCGGCAACTACTATATATCATAATTAACCTTCTCTTTCTTAACTAACTTCCTCTCCTTTAAAATATAATTCCAATCCTACACAACATTCTATTCATACAACTTCGGATGTGGGTCCAAACTTTGGAGTTTGGACTGTTCCAACTAGGACTATAGGACCAGTTATCCTGTGCATCGCAGGCCCAAGACCCCCCCTCCCAAACAGCCCTAGCAGGGGCAAAGTTGTCCACATAAAACCTCCGGGAAAATCAGTTTTCCTTATTTAGATTTCTCAGCCGATTTTCTCCCCAAAACAAAATCCGACCAGCTCCTCCGAGTTTCTCCAAAACATGAACTCCGATCAGGATCAGGTCTTCTGTAACTCCGATCAGTTATTTTGTAACTCCGATCAAGTCCTCTGTAACTCCGATCAGGATCAAGTCTTCTGTAACTCCGATCAAGTCGTCTGTAACTCCGATTAGGTCCTCTATAACTCCCATCAAGTCCTTTGTAACTCCGACTAAGTCCTCTGTAAGTCCGATCAAGTCCTCTATAATTCCGATCAGGTGCAATCATAAATAAATCTTGAAGATCCTCTGGATGAAACTAATTCCATTTCAGTATGTAAGGAAATTTTGTTGATAGTTCTTTTTGTTATCTCTGTTAACAAGTTTAACTATATAACTCTTGATTAACTAGTCAATACTATGTTATCTAGTTAACTTGCGTATGAATAGTTAACAAGTAAGTCTTATCTAGTTAACTTTCTTTTAATTAGATAATAAGTGTTAACAAGATTACTATATGTTATAAGTAACGGTTACCTAGATAACACTTTGTTACTAGTTAACAAGTAAGTTAACTAGTTAACTGTCTGTTAACTAAATAACTTAATAAGTTAACTAGTTGATTCTATGCTATCAGTATTCTTGCCTGTAAACCATTTATCATCCTGCTAACAAAAAAAATAAATGTCCACTTGCAGATTCAATCATCCCAGGTGATAAGAGCACATGGAAGATGCTGAAATTTGAATCATCCTCTGATGCATTGGCTTTCTACTCTGATACATCGATCGCGAGCACTAGCCAGAGTAACCCTGAATGAAATAGCCTGAAAAAACATAAAATCACATATATATCAGTAAAAAGGGTAACTAGTTAACTAGTTAACACTTGGCCAAAAAAAAAGTTAACTAGTTAACACATTTTAAAATGCTATCTAGTTAATAAGTTATCTAGTTAACTGATGAATATTTAACTAGTTAACTGATGAATATTTAACTAGTTAACAGATAAATGGTTAACTAGTTAACAGATAAATGGTTAACTCATGAATATTGTTAACTAGTTATCTCTGTCCGTGATGCAAGAGCAGAGTCAGATAATTCAGCAGATGGGAAAACAACATCAGGGCGCTGCTTTTTGGAATGACCAACCACAGTTTCATCCTCATTCCTTCTCTTTTTTAGTGGTGGCTACTAAATGCACTGCTTTCTTGCTCCTTGTTCTCGGTGAATCAGCAATAGATACACCTTTTTCACTAATAGAAAGAGTCATTTGACGTGTTCCAACAACTTTCTTGCCGCCCTTGCGAACAACTACATCATCAACATCCACAACCTTCTTACCCTTTTTGCTAACAACTGCATAAGCATCATCTTCATCAAAAGCATCTTCGTCAACAACATCTTCAACATCAGCATCTTCGTCAATAAAAATTTTCTTGACCTCACAGTATTGGGCTACTGCATCATTCGTGTAATCTTTAACTGTTTCGTTGGTGAAGTAATGCAATACAGAATTATCATCACCTCGTCCCTTAAACTTCTTACAAGCCACAAGGTATATCACCTGGGGGAGAATGTAATCAGTTAGTAAAGATTAAGGGTATAAAAAGGATAAAGGGGAAACAACAAGGTAGCTGGAAAGTAAACTAGTTAACTACATGGGCAGCTGAAGCAAAAAAGGTAACTGGACAGTAAACTAGTTAAACTACAGGGACGATTAAAGGTAAACAGATAACTTACAGTAAAAAAATGAAGTGCCCTTAGTTAAAAACATCGCACTCTTGAAATTAGATATCCAAACCTTGCCCAATTGTAGGTCTTGAATTTCTTCAGATTCTCACCCCTCACAAATGATAGATATCGAATATCTACCGTGTGAGAAGTGTTGGGACAAAACAAACAGCCAACTACATAAAGAAAGAACAGAGCAAACCAATCAAGATCTGAAATGTCGGTGTCGAATATTGCTTTTCCAATCGACTTGACCGTGTACCCCCCCCCCCCCTTTTGAGGGAAACCAAGTGGTACTGATCAATCAGTGCTGATAAATCTTCAGTTGGAATACTTGTCAATGCCGGTACAATAGTCTCCCCAGCAGGGACAACATATATGACGTGTGAATTTCAACTCACAACTATCAAGGTCGTATTCCACGAGGTCCTCTCATAGACTAATACTCACAAGGTTCATGGACGGTCTAAACATTTAAATTGAGACTTGTTTTTGGTGACAAAGATTCAAAATCATAAACCAAACAAGCAAGTAAAGCAATAGCTAACAAGGTAAGATGAGGATCAAACAAGAGAGAATGAAGGTTAGCTTAGCAAGAGGTTTCTCCAAGCTCAAGGATCATGAGAGCTGGATTGAGTCTCAAGCAACGATGTATAAAAGGATGACCACGCAATTCACTTAAGTAGAATCAACGAACTCTCGTACAATTGACTCTCTACTCCTAGCCCAAATGCACCATGCTTTCGCTATGTGAACAAAGGAAATGAAGTGCTTTATGAAATGCTCAACACTTGATCTCTATGCTAACATTCATCTAACACAAGGCACATGATGCAAAACACTCTCATGCCAATCATATAACACTAGTCTAGCAATCAAAGGGTCTTTCAACATTCGAATGAATGAAAACTAAATGCACGTCAAGTGTTTGACAAAATGTCCACAAGGAAAACAAGCTCAAAATGGTTGCAATTGCATAATCCAATCTCTCAAATCATTCAATTACAATCCAAACACCTTAGATCAACATCAATCAATCATTCTCATATATTGAAAGACATAAATAATGTACCAAAAGAACAAGTCAAGCTCTCATGGACAACAAGCACAAGGTCTAGGATCACCATCTTACACAAATGGCTATGAGAAACTCAATTCAAACAATCAATCACCTATCCTAGCTTGATCCATCCCCCACTAAACTAAACCCTAGGTTTAGCCTAGCATAACCATGGAAGAAACCTGAAATTGAGGAGAGGAGATCATCCTTGTTTCCATGGAGGATCTTGCAACTTGGCTCTTCAAGCTTCAATCCAAGATATGACTTCTTCTTTCTAGATGATCTTCACTTAGTTCTTAGGTTGAGATGATGGAGGATGATGATTGAGAGAGAGAGAGGAGGAAAATCGTGCTTGGCAATTGAGAGGGAGTGTCGAAGGTGTTGAATGAATAATAATCCCCCAATTTTTGCCAAGTCTTCAACTTAAATAGGTCCGCCGGTTCTCAAATAAGTTTTCGCCGAAAACTTATAAAGTTTTCGGCGAAATATTTAGGCAAAATCCAACTCCAGCCTTCTGTAAATTCTGCTGTCCAATTGTGCAAAAGTTCTCGGCGAGAACTTTAAGTTCTCGCCGAAAACTTCTTCAGAAATGCTGTGCATTTTTCTCAAATTTGCATCAGCCATAACTCCTCCGTCCTAGCTCCGATTGACCTCCCGTTTGATCCTACATGCTCCTTGTCACCAGTACTTCGATGTCATAACCTGGGAATGCACAGAAAATACTCCAATAGACAACGGTTTTGGCTCCAAAGTAGCAACCGGACAACAAAAAGGCACTTTGCACAAAACTTCAATAAAAGCACATAGAGCATGGCATTTCACGATCAAACACGGTCATTTCATAGGTCAATCATAAGCTCAAAATGCACTAAATAAAGTCACATCAATATACACTTCGATAATCATTGACTAACAACTGCTTCTTCGAACCATCAGGGAGGACAATGGAATGTGTATTGTAGTCATACTGATTGAGGACCCACGACATCACAATAGTATCAATCGCAGTGACACCAATTTGAGAAAATGTATGCAATCCATAAGCCTCAAGCAATGCAAATCTGCTAGGAGATATGGTCTACATTACTTCATGAATCCTTTTGGGAGAACTGCACTGCCTAAAATCCTTTGATTGAACTACTTTTGAATATAGGTGTGTATGCCTGTACAACAAATACAAACAAAAATAGAAAAGATACTCTAGTCAGGTATCTAGTTATCAAACTAACTGGAAGTTAACTAATTAAGTATTTTTAGGGGAGGGAGAACAACAACATGCCAAACCCCCACAAACACAACACTATAAACGAAACCCTAGAACACTCATAAACACTGGACAAACAGCAGTGGGTACACAAGAAAACCCTAGCCACAATAGATACTGAAAAACACCAAAAAATGGAGATGAAGGAAAATAACAACCTCAAAGCATACATGCAAACGAACCGATCAACAAAAAAGGATAAAACAAGTTAACACATAAA
Source organism: Linum lewisii (assembly GCA_034768395.1). Taxonomy (NCBI): domain Eukaryota; kingdom Viridiplantae; phylum Streptophyta; class Magnoliopsida; order Malpighiales; family Linaceae; genus Linum; species Linum lewisii. The sequence continues at coordinate 12,492,827 of CM068298.1, read as the reverse complement.
GATTACCTGGAATGATTAGGTCTAACCATTGTTAAGAAGCCTTGAATCTGATGAAGGACAATGGGAGTGTGTGCTGGGATTTGAGAAAGAAATAAAATAAAAAATCAGAAGAGAATGGAGATTAGAAAGAAGAAGTTGGAAAATGGAGGATAAGAGACTTGAGAGGTTGAAGTGCAGTTGATCTGAGGGGATAAAATGAAAGAAAACCGTCAGAATGGAGCTGTAAAATATTGGAAGCGAAGGGGCGGGACGGTTGAATGGAGTAATGATCAGGAGTTTGCCCAGGTGTGCCGAAAAGGTGAATTAAAAAAGAATAAGGAAATGACGGGATTGCCCCTGTGTTAATGAAACAGATCTGGAACTGTTAATAGCTGGGACTATGATCCAATGGATTGAGATTGGTTTGGAATTGTTTCCAAATCGGGATAAAGCTTGGACGCTGATCTGTTGTTGTATTCATACGCCAAATTAATACGTTTTTTGGTTAATAATTAAATATATTACATAAAGCTTTTTTATTTCTGACCAATACATAAAATACATGTCCATATTCGTGCTGAATTCAAGAGGTTGTAATTCTATAATATAATATATGTAAAAGTAGGATTAAGAAGACGAAAACTAAAACAGAAGGACCAAAACAGTAAAATTGTCCAATTAGGAAGGGGTAAATAGACCGATTTATAGTATAAGGGGTTATTTGTTATATTAGCAAAGTAGAGGAGGTCAAAATACTATTTTTCCTAGTTTTTATAAATAAATATATCATTGCAATGAATTAGTAACAAATCACAACACACACTAAAGTAAATACTATATGTAATACAATATATACTATATACTTTACTATACTCTTACTAAAATTATCTCAAATTTATAATAGAAAATTTTAAATTTCAGTAGATGTGAGTAAGGTCAAACTAGTTGGATGACTTATTGTGTCAAGTTTGTATGATTCCACACGATTGGAAGCGTAAAGGTTGACATAAGGAAAATTATGTCCCTTGGACATAATGAATTACTGCCTAATGGTATCGGGAAAATATTAATAAAAAAGGTATTTACTAACCTCATTTATTATATATGAATTATCTTAATTACTGTCATACCTTTAATCATTATCTTCGATATCTTTCATTCCTTTTTTCACTTACCTCATTTATCTTCACATAAAATACTTTTATTATAATAATTAACCTATTTAAATTCCCTATTAATCCTAATTCTACAAATCCTACTGCTGGCTAACCTATTTTGCAATACTAGTATTTAAAACCCACCCGTTTTTCATGGATCTTCCTGAAGAAAACAATCATGTTAATAATGCCTCATCGTCCATTTTTTTTTATCTTAGTGTTATTCCACATGACCAAATCGATAAAGGTCATTCGACACTGATACTAGTATTTTCAGAAGGAAACCAATTCATTGATATTTCAATACTAGAATAGACGCTATCTCACCTAAGAAAATACTAGTCGATGTTAAGGTTGATTTTTTTATTAAGATACTAATATTATTTCAATTGTAGTCTTTTGGTACACTAGCACAATTCTATATTTGTAGATGTGCATTGTTAAGGTGGATTTTTGTTACGAAGATACTAGTAATTTTTATATCTATGTGCATTGTTTTATTCATATTATTTCTTTATATCGTTGTGAAACACCAGTAATCGTTTTAGCACGTGATTGATAAAGTTTACAAACATTGATCCCTGATACTAGTATTGGTATACTAAGTAAAATACTAGTATTGGTATACTATGTATGTACTGTGAACTAAATTGAATCAGCTAGCAATACTAGAATTGATCTATGATATGAAATGAAATACTAGTATTCATCCCAGAAGTATTGCTTCATAGAAAAATTCAGCGTAAAATATGTTTTCTTTCAACTGGCCGATGGTAAGGTTAGTATTATTAGGTTTATTAGGTGATTTGTTTACGTGTTTATTAGGTGATTTAAATAGGGTAGTTTTTGAAATAATATGAATTTAATGAGAAGATAACGAGGATATGAAAAAATAAAAGAAAAAAAAATCATATAAAGATAATGATTGAGGATGCACAATTAATATAATTAACTATCATAAATAATTAAACAAAAAGTTAATAAAATGGAGACTTGTGATTGGTTATGTCATAAGAAAACCTTATCACACCGTATAAAATTCCCACACGATTAGCAATAACAAATGAGTTTTTGTTTGGAAAGAAAACATATAACCATGTATGTCAAATCTTCTATGAAAAACTTGCACATTTTAGTAAATTTTTTTATAAGGAGTAATATAATTTAAAATTTAAACTAAGAACCACGTATTTCAAAACTTCTATGAAAGCTACCGGGACAACTCGAGGATAAGATAAGTGCTAGTAATGAAACAATAGTAATAATAAATAGTGTGGAGATCGGTGTTCCATATCAATTATCATATCATGGACTCCAAATCAAATCATACGAAATCTTATGAACACTATGACTATGCAAAGCTCCTGGCGAACATTCGCTTGGTGAGCTTAGCAGTGATAATGGCGACAACAGTGGCTGAAGGAACAAAGACAACATCTGGAATGTACTTGATCATCTTCAATTGAGGCACATTCTCTCCAGCTCTCTTGGCTGCCATGGCTGCTGGTGGTGTCACTATCCCTGTAACCAAAGTAGATTCATCTAATCTGCTTAAACTCACCTTATTCCTCATAAATCCAACCAACAGCTCCTTCCTTGCTTCCCTGTCTCCAGTTTTTGTCCATGCTTCGTAACATTCCTGCGTTTTTTTGTTCATTCCAGACATTTATCTCATTCATGTCCCATGTTGGAGAACCAGAAGGCGAATAATAAACGAAAATAAGAAAGACCTGGACTTCATTTCGGGAGGGAGCATCGTAGTGTTTTCCTGGTAAAGCTGAGTTGAAAGTACTGTAATCAAACATTAGACTTGTAAGGATGTTGGGAAAATTAGAGAGATTTGTTGGGTAAGTCTAAATGTTGTTCATACTTGAAAATGTCAAGAATGGCGACATGGAAATCTTCAAAGTTCTGGATGTCTCGGTCAACAAATTGCTTGTATAGAGTTCCCATCACAAATCCTACCATCTGGGTCGACGGTACTCCTATCACATAACATAATTTTCAAAGGAATTACTGCCTGGAAAACAGAGACAGACCAGATATTCATATTTTCACATCTCCAACACCATACCTTTTCCCAGGGAACTCATGAGCATCCCCATCCTTGTTAGTAGAAAGCTCTGGAGTTGTTGAGCAGTAGCAGATGATGTTGTTGCATATCCTTTATAATAGGCAGATTGGATACAGAATAATACTATTTTTATGGACAGTGCAAGAAAAGAATCATTCATCTGCTTTACATCCAAATCTGATTCCTTCCTTGGAGAAAGCTATTAGCTTCACGCAAAGGAAAGGAGAGCCTCAGGTACACTGCTTTCCAAATCCTCTGCTGTTTCTATTTCCCCTAGCATTGCAAAAACCTGCTTTCTTTGCATTTCACCTAGGAAGCTATCAATATCTGCTTATAATAAGATGTCAAGAATCAATGCTTCTTCTATCAATTCATTCACAAACTCAGACTTCAATTACAACTTTTAAGCGGATGGTCTACTAATATATATGTTGTTTTGTTCCTGTACACAAAGAGGATAAATGATACGCAGCTAAAGCATACACAAGCAAAACAAGGGTTTGGTTCAGCAGATTTCCTCTTGCTTTTAAACATATTTACCAGTTACCGAGCAGGACGACTCTCTTCCCCACCCCCAACACCATACAACTTCTTGTTCAAGCTCTGCGACTCCATCCACTTGCTCCAGACCTCCTCTTCCCCCGTTTTCGCTTGTTGCTGGTAGGTCTAGACCTGGATTTTGGAAGCGATTTACCAGGGTATTGCATCTGCACCAATTGTGGCTTTGCTTGGGATTGTGGATTAGTGGGGGCCTTCCCTTTCAGCTTTTCTGTCGATAACTGAGGCTTCTCCTCAGGCTTACTCCCCAGGTTTTTTACGACTGCCATTTCTTCCTGAGCTGGCTGATTATGAGCTGCAACCACTTCCGTCTGAAAGTTGAGAGGAAACAATAGTTACGCAATCGAAGAGAACATTTCCTATTTTGGCAACCACTTGCATGTACTCCAACACCAGCCAGAAAAGAAGCTAATGGGAAAATGAGATACCCCTCCCGTTTACATTAGCACTAATAATGCTGTAATGGGAAGCAATATCCATAATAAAAACAGAAAGAACATTTTGTTTGCAGCCGTGGAAATGAGAAAATCAAGTAACAAAACTTACAATTTCATGAGGAGGACCAGCAGAAAGTCCATCTTTGCTGTCAGTCGTATTAGGAAGAGGGGCCACCTCCTCACGACTTGAAACTGCACTTTCAGGCATAAGACCTTCCAAGTGATCCTCAGAGCCAAGGTGAGACAATGGTTGCAATGAACTAAGCACTCTCTCCCCATTCTCAGTTATGGAACCAGGGTTTCCAGTACTGGCCAACACATCACATGGTTCAGGAGAGGAGCTAGTAATATAGGAGAACTTTCCAGGATTTCCCCTCACTACCACATCAATTTGGGACCTCAACTTAGAGACTCGGGATTGTAATACCACAACTTTCGTAAGGATTTTTTCATCTATGATATCCAAATCTTCTGAATGGAGTGATGTCCATCCATCCCTAAATACAGGGTTGTCATCACCCGTGATTGTCCTATCTGCGCAAGGTGGAAGACCTATGTAAGACCAACAAGTCTACTGCAAGCCTTGTCATCGGCTCATATGTAATTTGTCGATCACAGAATTAAGCTGCACTCTTATATCCTTAATTTACCAGAACATAAGTTCCTCACTGGCATAGGCAATGATGGTATAGCACCCTACGTAATCTTATATCTAAAAATAACCAACAGCAAGTGTTTGACTTCTCACCTAGAAGAGGGAGCTCACCATCCATAGCAGCACCATCATTGGCTGCCTTCTTGATTTCTGGTAATGAAAAGAAGCATTATAGTCATCATTTTCCTGAAAATGGCATCTAAAGATAACAGAAGTAAGGGAAGGTCAAGTTCACACCATAATAAGAGAGCAGGTTATGCTGCAACGTATATGATGCAATATCAGTCATCTCTTCAAATCTCTTTCTTCTCTTTCTCTTCATGACTTTATCCCTCGGAATAGAGCAAGAAAATGGTTTTGACTTCCCCTCAAAACCATCTACCATAAATGACTTGTTATCAAATTTCTTTCTTTGTTCAATTTCTGCAATCTCTCTATCATACTTGAGTGCCTGTGACTGGAACTCCTTGAGCCGCAACTCTATCCATTTGCAGCGCCACATTAGAGGATGTATGAATCTCCTCCAATGCTCTGTCAGCCTTCTTCTCCTGAAAAATGAGGAGAACATAAATTAGAGCTGAAAACATCAAGTTTTGCGGAAAGAGTATCAAGGCATCCATCTAACAAAACAAGGATAAATCCATCCTTGAAACTTCAACTAATTTCTGAAGCATCCCCTTCGGTTTCATTGGTAAACATATGACACCCTTCAACAACAACTAGAAAAAGAAATTCTAGTAGTCATAAATGGGAGACGGCCAGTATATGAGTTATTCGTGCAAGATATTTTCATTCTGACAATTGTTACATTACATCAGCAAGAATGTAACATGTAATGTATCCAAATAGTAAAAATACCTCGTTTGTAATGCTGCGCTACATCCATCAATTAATGAATGTTCCATATCACCTCCAGGCATACATGATTGAACCTCAGAATCACTGAACATCAAGACACTATCCGTCTCAGACACTGCCCCACTGAATGAACTCATGCTCTCAGTAGCGTTATCATTTTCAGTTTCCAATCTGTGAACTTCAGGAGAATCCGTACAATCAACTACATTAACCTCCAAAGTCTCAGCTGTGTGTACACCAGATTTGTTTTCAGGCAGAATTTCTTCAGCAACTATATTTCCTAAGGGAGGCACTACGTCTTCATTGCCATTCTGGGGAAGAATTTCAAACTCTTCCTGAGGCAAGCCTTCCATTTCCTTCATTTTACCATCTAGCTCCTCAAGATCCATGCTAATAGACTAGTGTCTAGCAATCAGGAGAGGCAGAAGGATCAAACAATTGATGTCTCAATCATAACACACCGCCATTCCAAAATGAATGAATCTCAAGACGCATCTGAACTATACTTGTATTTGGAAATAAGTATTTTTAATCGAGGGTATAGTAGGATTGATTCAGAAGACAGACAAGAGTTTCAAAGTGAAGGACTTTGATTCCATACGATTCTTAATTCTTCAACTAAGGGAGAATGCGTGAATCCTGCCCATGAAAAAAAGGAAAGAATCGAGAAATATGGAGATTAAAACAGAAACAAAAACCTCGGGAACGGAAATCCAAACTGGAAAGAGAGCAGAGAACTGTCTAGAGTCGCAATTCAACTGACATTGACTAGGGCACGAGAAGCGATTACCTAACTGAGTTTAGGGTTTGCAGTGGTGAATTGTTGAGAGCTAGAAGGAGAAGCTCAATGACTGCGTCCGGTCAGCTCCCAGCGAATCGCAAGGCAAAGGTCGTGTTCACTTCAGCCACCACGGTGTATCGGAGAGACTTGTAGAGTACGAAACCGTGTTACGGGTAGAGAGAGAGAGAGTTTGAGGCCGGAGAGAGATTTTGCTGTTTGGAAGTTGGAACCGAAAACATTCCAGGCAGATACTTTAAGCGCTGGAGCTCAAGCTAATCTTGACTATCTATTAAATTTAATCGATTATATTAATTCTTTTATTTGGTGATAGTGGAATATAGGGATTTTTTTCCTATAGCATTTCAAAAAAAACTAATAAATGGGCTCGAAGAAAAATAAAATTTGGGGTAAGTTTGGTAAGATTGGGAAAAAATTGTGTTAGGATTTTTAAATTCGCTCAACTCCTTCCTATTTGAAAGGGAATTAAAAACCTGTCCAGAGGGGGATTTGAAAGTCTGCTAGGAATTGAACTCCCCCGGATTCGGGTTACCTAAATAGACTGGAAAACATGGGATTTGGAGGGAAAGGATTTCAGCCAAATCCAGATCCCAAACCTTGTATCAAAAACGACCTCTAATTCCCATTATAGGGCAATATTGCAATCAATTCCAAAGAGAGGTTATTTTTGCCACCTCAGCAATACAACGCCAGTGCAATTGGCGATTTCACTCCACTTTGCCAACTTAACAAATAGGCCCCCTATACTATAAACTGCTCTTTTACCACCTCCTACTTTGACGACTTTGTATTTTGGGTCCTTCCATTTCACCTAACGTCTTCATGATGGTAATTGGTGCACATTCAGTACAACACGAGTAAAATCAGTAAGTTATAAACATCTTTCGAAATACGAACATACAAATATCAGAATAGAATCTATGTGCACAGTTTTAGGGGATGGCTGATCGAGTTAAGGTGATCCGAGAGAAGCTGAGGATAGCTCAAGAGCGACATAAATAGTATGTGGACGGAAGATCTAGGGAGTTTAGCCTTGAGGTTGGTGACCGCGTGTTCTTGAAAGTTTCACCGTGGAATGGCTGATGCATTTTGGTTGGAAAGGGAAGCTAGCTCCTAGGCACATCTGTCCATACGAGGTCTTATCTCGGGTTGGACCAGTAGCTTACGAGTTGGCCCTTCCAGTGGAATTACGAGTAAAATCAGTCATTTTCAATTGTTCGTTCTGGTAAGAATTGTTGGAAATAGATTGAATTACGTTGGTGTTAGGACCTATGAATTTCGGACAGATTATTCTATGGGTACAGGTGAAAACGGGCGTTTCACTATGTGCAACGACCAATGAGACTTGACAAACGACAGATGTTGTGTTGTGGGTGAGGGTTTAGCATAGATTAGATAGTTGATGGGAGGAATTGAAATCTGACTTAGATCAATTGTAGGAAACATGCAATGTGGAGAGTTGAAACTGGCTAAATTAAGTGCTGTGGTGATTGCGTGTACAATGTGCTATGTGTTTTCACTTTCGTTGACTATTTGTTGACTAGGTGACTATATGAGCTTTAATTATGATGGCCTACACAATAAAAAAACACAAAAGGAACAAACAACACTTGCAAAACTCAAAACAAACTCCAGACATGGGTTGCCTCCAATGAAGCGCTCTTTCTTTAATGTCTTTGAGCTAGACGATACTTGGAGAATTAGCAATTTCCGTCCCATCCAAGAAGTTCTTTATAGTTCATGTCATCTCAAGACTTCAAGTAGAGGTGATCTGAGAATTGAACTTGAATACTTCCCCATTGTGGATGAGTGAATGGAGTAACACCAATAGGAGAGGCATGAATCTTGTTCTAGTTGTCAAGCCTAGGTAACTGTTCCTTGAATTTTTTTCGAAAATGGGGTTAACCCCAAAATAGGGCAATATGCCAATCAATTACCAAAGTAGGACTATTTTTGCTGACTGGATACTACATCGCCAAAAACTATGGCGATTTAGGTGCGACATGCTGGAAAATTGTCAGAGCTTATAAAACGCCTAATAATTTGGTGATTTTGGTGCCAACTGCACCTTACAACTGGAATGCCACGGAAATGCAACTATTCCATTGGAATAGTAATTTGCTTCCTATACTATTCCAAAACAAATTTATTTAAACGTAGCTTATAACCTTATACAGATATAATTTTTATACTTTTTAATTCTTTTTCAAAAGACTTTTTTTTTTGGTGAAGGTGAAGTATTATTTCCAGCACCTTGCTGTTAAACTACAGTAACAGCTTACAAAAGAAAAGCGGCTTACACAGCAAAATTAACTATTTGTACAAACTGAAGAACAGAAAGCAGGTCAAGGGTAAACTAGAAAGAGGTAAGCCAGTCAGGAGGCAAAACATTATCTCGTGCTTGAACGGCAATATGATGAGCAGCTTGTACAGAAGAGCGTGGTACATAAGAGACCCTGATTTGCTGATTCCAGAAGAGAAGTTGTTGTAGAGTTGCCAAAATACCTGAAATCTGCCATGGCCAATTATGCCGTTGATCTCCTAATGCATTAACCAAGAGTAAACAGTCAGAAAGTATAATCAGTTGGAGTAGTGGTCATCTTAGCCATCTGTACTGCAATCAGTACTGCCTTAGCTTCAGCACAAAGAGGTGCTGCACACTTAAAACTTCCAGCTTGTCCATTAACTGCCTTTCCCTGAATGTTATACATGATAACACCATAGGCTCCCTTCTGGATAGATGCTTTAAAAGCACCATCACACACAATCTTATGAGAGTAGATTGTCGGAACTAGAGAATCAGTTAAATGGAATGAAGAAGACCTGGTATCTGAAACCCTGGCACTACAAGAAAATCCGGTTTTTAGTCGCGGATAAATGTCCTGTTTGTCGCGGATATGACCGCGACAAACAAGAGTTAGTCGCGGATGACACATCCGCGACTAAAATCACCCATACAAACGGTGTTAGTCGCGGATGTGGCATCCGCGACAAACTTTGTCGCGGATAGGTTATCGCGGTTTTTTCCGTGACAAATGACTTCAGTTCGATTAATGGATCGATTAATGGCTCGATTAATGGTTTGAATATCCGCGACAAACTGAAACATATTCGCGACAAACACCAAAAAATATTTTTTTAAAAAAATTCTGGAATCTCCTCGTCACTCTCTTCCTCTACATGACTCCTCTGTAAGAATCACAAATACAAAACTGAAGCAAATCGAACAGCTATCATAAACCCAAAATAGATATCAAAATGCGGTGAAATGATTACCGATCCGGAGGAGTAAGCAGCGACAGGAAGTTTACCGCCGAGACTGCAATCAACGGAAACATAAGAAATTAAGAATCATCGTAGTGAGTTTGAAATGGAGTAGAGTGAACTTTTCATTGTTTTACCTCTCGACGTAGTTGCGGAAGAAGGAGAGGGAAGGATCGGTGAGGACGGTGGGATTGGACTTGCAGAGGTCGACGAAGTTCTTCAGTTCCTTGAGCTTGGCGGTGTCCGATGGCGACATAGATGGAAGAAAGTGAAGAAGCGAAGGGATTGGGGGAGAAGAAACGAAGGGATCAGAGGAAGAGAGTGAAGAAGAAATAATAAGTAGTGTACAGATGATTCCATTTGTCGCAGATAATTATATATATCCGCGACAACGGTTGTCGCGGATGCCATTTGTCGCGGATAATTATATATATCCGCGACAACGGTTGTCGCAGATGCCATTTGTCACGGATAATTATATATATCCGTGACAACGGTTGTCGCGGATGCATATCCGCGACAAACCCCAACAAAACAGCTAATCATTGTCGCGGACAATATCCGCGACTAAAAACCGGATTTTCTTGTAGTGTGGAAGCTGAGTTTCGTCTAACATTATGAACCGAATTCCATTGTTGCAAATCATGTGTCCTTCTTGATGAAAGATCAGAAAGAGAAGGTTGTATATCCTGGAAAAGAAGCTCATTTCTCATCTTCCAAATATACCATAAAGTAAATCCTATTTCAGTAGCAGAAGTATGAGTAGCTGTTGAAGCAAGATTGACAAACCATGATTTCACAGATTGAGTAGGAGTTGGACATTGCAGAGAAGGCATATTTCTTTGCCAAAATGACATGCTTAAAGGGCAATGAAAGAGTAGATGCTCTAACGTTTCTTCCTCTGCATTACATGTATGGCAGATTGAAGAGGAACCACACCTTCTTCTAAGTAAGCCAATCTTAGTGGGAAGAGCATTTCTGCAAATTCGCCAGATGAAGAAACAGACCTTGGGTGGTAAGTCTAGCTGCCATAGCCATTTCCAAAGCTTTTTAGAGCTTTCATCAATTGGATGGTTGTTTGAAGCTGACTGAGATCGAAGTCTTTGATAACAAGATTTGACAGTAAACTTCTCAGAAGATTCAAAATGCCAAACATATTGGTCTGAATAACCTTCAGAACCTAATTGAATCAGAAGAATTTGACAGACCACATGTTCAGGGAAAACTGATCTCAATTTTCCTGTATTCCAAGTCCTTCCTGGATTTAAGATAAATTCTGAAACTTTAGTTGAAGAGAAAGAAGGTAAGCAAGAAGCTTTAAAGCCTATAGCTTCAGGAATCCATGCTTCTGCAATCTCAGTTCCATGTCCATCTCCTATATTCTTTCTCAAACCCTGAAGTAATGCCTTTCTTCCTTCCAAAACACCTGTCCAAATCCATGAAGATTTATGATGTCTGGCAGCTTGTAAGAAGTTTGAATGAGGGAAATAAAGCCCTTTCAAAAGCTGAACCCAAATGTGATCTGGATTTGTTAGAATTCTCCAAGCTAATTTAGCAATAAATGCTAAATTAAAATCATAGAAACACCTGAATCCTAAACCTCCATCTGAAACTGGCTTTCTAAGTTCATCTGCAGACAACCAATGTAATCTCTTTCTTGAAATATCACCTGACCACCAGAAGTCAATAAGGACCTGATCCATTTTCTTCAGGATGTGCTTTGGTAATAAGAAACAAGAAAAGAGATATGATGGAAGAGCCTGAAGTATATATTTGATCATAACCGACCTACCAGCATGTGAAAGCAGATGTGAATGCCAGGATTGAGCCCTAGCATTTAATCTCTCAAGCATATAACGAAATGTTTCCTTTTTAGTTGCTCCCCATTCAGCTGGAACACCTAAGTAGTTACCAAAAGGCAAAGAAATATCCACACCAAACTCAGAACCAATGCTAACTCTTAAAGCATCAGGAGTATTACTGGAAAAAAGAATAGATGACTTTGCAGCATTGATTGCTTGGCCAGAAACATGGCAGTATCTTTTAAGAACCAGCAAAATATTCTTAGCTTCAGAAACTGTTGCAGAACCAAACAGTACAGTATCATCTGCAAATAGAATGTGATGAAGCACTGGACATAATCTGTTTAGTCTTAAACCTTTAACTTTACCTTCAGCAACAGATTGATGGATCATAAAGGATAGGACATTGGAATCTAAGATGAAAAGATAAGGTGAAAGTGGATCACCTTGTCTAACTCCTCTTGTAGGACGAAACCACTTCGTTGGAGAGCCATTAAGAAGAATATTAAATCTTACTGAAGTGATTAGCATCCTTATCCAACTAATCCAGATTCTATCAAATCCAATAGCTTCAAGAGTTGCAAACAAAAAGTCCCAGGAAACTCTATCAAAAGCTTTGAGCATGTTCAAAAGACTTTCATGTTAATGCAATATGGTGGTGTGGTCTTTTTTAAATATAATATAATATTTCTTGATCCTTATTAATATATACCCACCCGAACCAGAAAACCCTACAAATTTTTGGGTGGGTTAGGGTCATGTTTAGGGTCAACTTGTTGACCCGAAAAATCTTAGTAGTACCTATAAATATTACTATTTTCAATGTCACTTATATATATATTTTTTAATATTTAATCTTACTTGTGATTTATGATTTTCAATTTTATAAATTTTTTCATTTTATTTCTTTTATCATGTAAGACATAATTCATAAATATCACATATACAAATATTATACGCCATATCAACTGTCAGTAAAAATCATTGATCTCGTTACTAACAACATTATCAGTTGTAAAATTTCACAAAATCATAAAAATGGTGCATATTTTATATGAAAATATGTTCCAAAACTCCTTTTGAATTCTCGTACATTATCTTGCATCATTAGTTCAAGTGAATTATTTATAACTTATATCATTAATATGTGGGGTTGGTTACTTAAATGATCACTAAACTTTGACCAAATAACCCGGTGGTCACTATTCTTCAAAAAATTTCCTAGCACTCACACAACTTTGGTCGATTATCCTAGAGGTAACTGTTAGCTACGGACATCCATGATTCCGTTAGTTTGCCTATGTGGACTCGCCACATGGACTGCCACATAAGACAAATCTGCCATGTCACATTTTTGTTAACCCAAAACTAACCAACCAACCAAAACCCAACCCAAATCCCAAACACCCACCCAACTACCAAACCAAATCTAATCCTATCCTCCTTCTCTTTCCTCCTGCCTCTTTCTCCTCCTCTCCTTCACCCCAACCACCGCCACCTTCACTTCCCACCGCCGGGATGCCATGTCGCCGCCGAGATGCCGCCGCCGCAGGAAGCCACCGCCGCCGTCGACACCATCTGTCCACCAAGCACCAGCAGCTTCTTCTGTTCCCAGAATTCCACAGTACTCCTCCCTTCCTTTCTTCATCCTTATAGAATGTAGTAGTAAGTAGGTGAATGCAGAAGAAGGAGCAACGCGTGCTTCTGCACTTCTCTCATCATCACTGTCTCTTTGTCTCTTACTTTGTTTCCTAATTCTAATAATTCTTCTTCTTCCTACTCCTCTCATGTTCTATATTATAACAAAACCCAATCATTTCATTACTTCTGTGAAACACCCCCATTTTTCCTTATGATTTTATTCCCTTTTCCTCTCCTTGCTTCCCAACTCTAATTCCCCAACAATGTATAAGTTGGAGGAGAAAACACGCCACCAAGAAAGATTCTGTCAAGACTCCAACAACCACAACAACCCATCTTTCTCTTCTACGCTTCTCGATGAAATCTACCGCTCTATTGACGTCGGAAACACCAAAAGCCCCGGCCACTTGAAATTTTACAGAGATAAGAAACACACCACTGAAAAACCACCAAGTGCTATGCTCATGATGAAGAGCCGCAGATGCAATGCAGGAGCAGACCACAAAGAGAAGACCCCTGTGTCTGTGGTCCAACAAAAGTCCCATGAGTTTGTTGAGTTTGAGAGGAAATTCTTGCTTCTCCAGCAGCAGAGGAACAAACATGATCCTGATTTTGATTAGGATCCTCTCTTCTTCAGTTCCAGTTCAAACTCATCAGATTCCAGCTCCGGCGGCTTCTCTTCCTCCGATACAGATTCCATCTACGCTTCCAGATCCAGATACTCCTCTCTACCACCGCCCACCATCCCTAAGCCCATCAAGACTACCACCGGTTGTGCTCGATCACAAAAACAAGGAAGCAAAATGGAGAGCAGAGGCAGAGAAACTACGCTGTTTTACGAAGATGGTGTCGACGTTGCGATTAAGTCGAAATCACGGGCACTAAGGATTTACAGCAAGGTGAAGCAACCGATTTCTCCCGGTGGTGGCGGCATCTCAGCGGCGACATGGCATCCCGGCGGTGGGAAGTGAAGGTGGCGGTGGTTGGGGTGAAGGAGAGGAGGAGAAAGAGGCAGGAGGAAAGAGAAGGAAGATAGGATTAGATTTGGTTTGGTAGTTGGGTGGGTGTTTGGGATTTGGGTTGGGTTTTGGTTGGTTAAATGGTTAGTTTTGGGTTAACAAAAATGTGACATGGCAGATTTGTCTTATGTGGCAGTCCATGTGGTGAGTCCACATAGGCAAACTAATGGAATCATGGATGTCCGTAGCTAACAGTTACCTCTAGGATAATCGGCCAAAGTTGTGTGAGTGCTAGGAAATTTTTTGAAGAACAGTGACCACCGGGTTATTTGGTCAAAGTTTAGTGATCATTTAAGTAACCAACCCTTAATATGTGTTTCTATACATGTTGTATAGGCTACAAACGGTGTTTTTATACCTATTTCTATATATTATATTCCTCATTTATTATTTAACTTGATTTAGTAAATTTTGAGTCTACTTGATTTAATAATTTTGTGATAATGATGTTTAAATCTGTTTATGACTCAAAGCGCTTGTAACCCGAAATAACCCCAAAAATTAGGGTTAGAGAAATTTTCAAATGTGACGATCTGTGGCCCGAATGACCAGACCCGAAATAACTTGCAACCCGTAGTAACTCGCCTAAATTAACTCGACCCATCCAATTTGCCAGGTATATTTATAAAAGACCACTCCACCATATTACATTAACATAGAAAGCCTTTTGAAAAAAAATTAAAAAGTATAAAAAAAATTATATTTGTATAAGGCTGTAAGCTACATTTAAATAAATAGTTTTGGAATAGTATAGGAAACAAATTACTATTCCACTTGAATAGTTGCATTTTCGTGGGATTCCATTTGTAAGGTGTAGTTGGCACCAAAATCGCCAAATCATTTGGCGTTTTATGAGCTCTGACAATTTTCCAGCATGTGGCACCTAAATCGCCATAGTTTCTGGCGATGTAGTGTCCAGTCAACAAAAGTAGCCCTATTTTGGGAATTGACTGGTACACTGACCTATTTTGAGAATAGATTTTGGGGTTAACCCCATTTTCGAAAAAAAATCCTTGTTCCTTCTTCTTTGCTTGTTCAACCATCATCAACTTGTGGCGACACTGCTTCCTTTTTCTCCTACTAAGGGGCTTCCTCTTGGTTTAGGTTCTGAGTCATCCGTAGTCATCTCATCAAAAAAATGCATGAAGTTCACTTTTTGACTAGTTGAAGCACTCAAAACTTTAATCTCTTCGGTAGGAAGGGGCACAAATTCAATCAAAGAGGTAGGAGTGGTAATGACCGTACCCATCAAAGGAGTGAAAATTCATCGTCATCCAAGCTCAGATAGAAAAGAAGTTCCCTCTTCATGTGCCCACATGCCTCTTTGGCCTCTTGAATTTCCTTGCACCGCTCTTCAACTGTCTTCACTGTCAATTTGAATTTCAAATCAAACAACCCATCACTAAGATGTTTCACCTTGCTAGACAAGTAATCAATTGCTCTTTTCTGCTTACGCAAACTATCTTCCAGTGCATCATTATTCTTCTGCACATATGCCTCTAGCGCATCAAATCTTGCATTGGTAGTGGTCTCTAATGCGTCAAATCTTGTCTGAATCACCTTTGTCAAACTCCTCAATACTTGATGTTTGTTTTTCAGGCTGAGAGTGTTGTTTAAGAGGATCACCAATTTCTTATTGAGAACCAAGAGCATCATCATTTTCCTCCTTTAGCTTAGATATGATGAAATTCATGGCCTCACTCATTCTCTTGAGAGAAGCGTCAAAAAAGCATTATCAGCTGCATGAGTAATGTAACACCCATCCCGAATCAGTTCGGGTTTACCTGTGGTCGAATCGGTATGAGTGTTACTTGAAGATTCAACATTTAAAATAAAAAGGGAAACAACCTTGAAATTCGAAATAAACTTAAATCCAAGTACGACGGAAGCGCTTCCAATAAAATAAAACCGAGTACAAACTGAAATACCAAAATCCAACAACCATTTACAAAATCTCCCAACCCAAAAGTGTCAACTGAAACATAAATCCAAAACAATGGTCACTCCAAAGTAGTCTCCTAATCTTCACTTCACAAGTCCAACCTGCAAGTACACTGAACTCAACCGAACACCTGATCTTCGACTCACTCTCACTACCACGCGAACCTGAAAAGAGAAACTGGGAGGGGATCAATTTCCTATTGAAATTGAGTGAACCCACTAGGTTTAACTATGCGTCGAACCTAGCCTGAAAGAGCGATTCCAAACTCCGCACACACAACCACAATGGAACCAGACACAACCATACCATATTTTAATTCCCTAAAACAGTCTAGGCGATCACATAGGTGCAACTCTCAGTTCAACACTTACCATCCACGATAACATATAACCAGGCGTCATCATATATTCAGTTCAACATCGGATACATCAAACATGCAGTTCTATGTCAGGGACACCTTACATACAATTCAACCTTAGAACCATCATGCATACAATTCAAGATCACATCACAAGTCATCTCGCATTCACCCTCAAACGCACACCCACACATACCCACATTCATATACACCACACTTCTTATTTTAGTTACTAAGTGAGTTATCAAGCATCCTTAAGCAGTCTAGGTTATCACCCCAAGAGTAATTCCCCACACTAACATTTCACAATTCATGACTTCACCATAATCATAAACCATTCAACATCAATTTACATCTAAAGCGCAACAACACAGTTCAGCTCACAGATCAATCCAACACAGTCCACAACACATCACATATCAGCTCACAACTCAACCAGCACAATCACACACAACACACATCAATGCACACTTCATTTTATCTAGGTGAGTTAATTAGGCGTCATAAGGAGTTGTTCCCCCGCTACCCCGCCGACCATCACATCATCCATGCTAAGATATCCAATCCATACGTTTTTATACCATGCAATGACTTTTGGCTGAATTTTGAATCTAACCGAATTTTCAAATCGCAGAAATTGCATCTGAAAATTCAAAATTTCAAAACTTTAGTTTATTAATATAATTTATCATTCAAGCCTTCACTAATAAAATTAGTGTTGCTATGAATTTATATTTACAACCTAAATCTTGTTAACCAAATAAGTCACCCATGTGACTCATATCATGGATTCAAATAATTCCAACACTTATGTCATGGAATCCAAAATTCCAAAAAGAAGAAGGATTTGAAACAATTTAAAATCGAGAAGAGGGGGAGAATTTTTGCCCAGTCGGCACCATGACCGCAACCCATGATCTGGACCGTTGGTTTAGGCCAGAACGCCATGACATGATTGCAAAATTACCCACGACCGACCGCGACCATGGCTGCCTGACTCCATCAGATCATAAGTTTATGGAACAACTCATGACGTGATCGAGAAATTACCCGCGACACACCGTGATTCCCGATGTAGAAAAATTCCATAACTCTCTAAAAGGACCCATCTTCCCATTTTGAAATATAAAAACGCCAAAATTCAATTTCTCACAAGAAACACATTTTAAGTCCAATAAAACACATCAGAGCCTATGAAACCACGAAAACGATGACACAAGGCAAGACAATAACTACGTCGACTCAAACATGCAAAGGCATCGACTCATACACTATTCACACAAAGCTCAAGATGCCTCTCTAGAGCACTTTGTATAGCGTCGTTAGCTAGACGATACATGAATTCATAGCAACGGATGGGGGAGAGATAAAATAAAAATTGAGACAAAATTTTGGTTTTTTGTAGTGTAGGTGGTGGTACAACTCCAGTATCGCTACTATAGACCCAACATTAAATCATCAATGGGGTCTCATTGGGGCGAGCTATCTCAACCATCCCATAAGGGAACACGATTGTCACTTGGAATGGACCCAATCACATGGACTTAAGCTTACCAAGGAATAAACAAAGGCACACACATGTGCTTAACCTTCACATCGTGTCTTTGCTTGGTTTGTGACTTTTAAAGCTTGGCGCTCTAATATGCGTGATACTTGTATTCTTCGAGCTCTAGTATCTTCTCTACTCGTCACTTACCTGCAACACTAGCATCCAAGTTCAAAATCTTCATAGCCCAATAGGCCCTATGTTCCAACTCGATCAGTAAGTGGCACTGTAATGAATCAATACTAGTTAACTGATAAGAGTGTAAATTGGTTTCGTACCTCGTTGGTTAAGACTTGGGGGAATTTTAGTTCGTTTTAAATTATTAATTTGTGGGTCTTTTCAAGTTAATTGTCGAGTTGAGATACTAAATCATTAGGTTAGTTTTATATCTTATACATATTTCGGTTTAACAATACTCTTTATACTTATCCCAACATTATCACTCATTATTAATTAAGCAACATAAACATTCGAGCTAGATTTAGTGGGAGACCACTCACATTCAAGTCTACCATGACAACTGCAAATCTATAGGTTTTAAAACAACTCATTGTGAGGATCATAACTGTTGATTAAAACTCGAGAGTAATATAATTATTATTTATTGAACTAATGCACAAATGTTGTTAAACTTTCAAACTACTGTCAAAGGGAGCGCAGTGGGTGACAAAAGGGGGACTTTGTCCCCCATACAAAATTAACTCCTAGCCCTTAGATCAACTCCCACTAAATCTAATGGTTCCTAAAATTAGTATATTAATAGGTATTTACTCCCCTATTTACCTTGTTCACGCTGCCCTAGGTCATTTTTTACCGCACAAAATTGTAGTTACCTAGTTCTCTCTCACCTCCAGACGGCGCCGACCCAGATTTCTCGCCGTCAACCGTCCGATCATCGCCGTCGGCCACCGGGTGTGAGGCCGCCGCACTTCCCTTCCATCAGGTACGCTGTCGTCGATTGGTTTTGAAGTGAGGCAACCAGTCGATCGTCCCAAAAGTGGCCCGATGTCCCGTTCCGCCGCCAATCAACAATCGCGTCCGCTCTGCTCCACCGTCCTTTTGCTTCGTCGTCGCCGTTGAACAATACATTTATGTCACTGGTCTACTCCGCCGCGATTAATCAAGTGAAGAGCCTACTGAAGCTGCCGATTTAAAAAGGATAAATCCACCAGCCGGCGTCTGGTTAGTTTGAAACACCATCCTATCAAAATTTTGGGTTTAGAGCAATACTAGTATTTCGTGGATAACCACATGCATGCCTGATTTTGTGATTTGAGTATTAGTTCTATTCGATTTAGGGTTATTCTTGAAATTGGGGGGGGGGGGGGTTGGTTCTGAATACGTAGATCTTCTCTTGCTTTCGGTTCTGCAATCCAGGTCAGTCACTGTTTATATCAATGATTGTGGTGGTTTTTAGTTCGTTTATGGTTTGTGACGACTGAATATCATGAATCAATACATGTAGATTTACAATACTTGTATGCTCGTAGTACTAGTATGTTTGATTACGATTTCTAAAGAGATGGTTTGGCTCAAATTGTTCCAGATTTTTTCAGTGTGAAATTGAAATTCGATGGAGAATAACGTTAATGGGCAGCAGTTCAATATGTGTTATGTCTCTATACATACTAGTCCTTCCAGATTTTTTCATGTTAAATCTACGCTTGAAGCTAAGTTATCAAACAACCTGGCAAACAAATGGGATTACAGTTACCTCCCAGAATGGCAAACTAAGATGTTATGTTTAATCTTTGATACACATCCAAATCAATGCATCTGTTTGACTCTTGTTTGATTCTACCAAGCCTTATATAACTCCATCAGCCAATTTGAATTTGAGGAAATTGTGTGTTTTAGAAGAATCAGTACTAGTATGTGTACACTACTTGTATATTCGTAGTACTAGTATGTAATTCACACACATGTGTGTTACGTTTTTTCTCGACTATATATCAACTCCCGAATTTTTATTTTTCTCGACTGTATATTCGTAGTACTAGTATGAATTTTTGTTTTGTTCTGCAATCGAAAAATAAAGAAGAAGAAGTTGACTCGTACCTCCATTATAAAACTTGAACTTGGGAGCTTGAACTTTTTACTGTAATTGTGAGAGACTGATTTACTAAAAAAAATTGAAAGTTTAATAATAATGGAGGATATATCATCAAGTCAACAGGAGCATGCATACTAGTATTGAATACATACTAGTACTGAATGTATACTAGTACTTCGTGCAGACAGACAAGCCGCTACAATCACAATGAACATAATCTTAATTCAAATTGAACACCATAAAATGAAACTCACACAGAACAGTGAAATGAATTGTGGTTTGATTGGCTTAAAAAATTTATTAAGTAGCTTATATGAAAGTAATATTATAATGAAAGAAGATTGGCTAGAACATGACGAAAAACATACCGTAGCCACGTAAGATTCCTTGTTCATCTGGAGTCGGAATTGCATCCTCATCAGGTTCAGATGTATCATCAACATCGGGGGAGTGATCAATCGGTGATTATTTAGATCAAACAGAGGTGCAGAAGAAGGTTCTTTTAATTGGGAACTCGAACCGGGTTCATCCATTAAAAAACTCTAACTTTGAACTTGGGGATGAATTTTGTTAATGATTAGGGACTGATTTGTTAAAAAAAATGAAAGAGAAGTTCTGCTTTTAAATGGCGTTACCATGAAGAAGAAGAAAGATTATGATTAACTACAATTGTTAAGAGAATATTTGCAAGCAAATTTTGAGGAGAAGATAAATCAAAAATAAATATAATAATGGAGGGAAATTACATATGAAAACAGCCGCATCTTCTCTTTGATTCAATTAAAGGGATTATTTAAATAACTTTATTAAATTCAATTAAACCATTAATTAAAAAGAAGATAGGAGATCAAGGGCCCAGATTGAACTTTGTATAGGTGACAAAGTTTAGACTTTGTCACCGAAAAAAATCCCACTGTCAAATGTCAATTCTAGCCAAATTATTACAAAAATTAAAATGAGCTAAAGTGACAACTATTTTGACTTCTTTGACAATTTGAACCCACAAACTATTAATGCATATTTTTAACGCTTAACGAATTGTTTGGATGATATGAAAATTATTCACTAGTCAACATTGACCACATCACAATCAATCTCACAAAAATGTTATTTTTAAAATATGATGATTAAAAATGTCTCCAAAAAGTAAAATTAATTAATTATTTTATTTTTATTTATCATCAAATAAATATTTACTTTATAAGTTATTTAATATTATATAAAAATATAATTTATATGAATAGTTAAAATTAAATGGGTATAATTCTCGATTTACTACTTTTGAGTGTTGACTAATCTCATATTTTATAAAAATTAAATTAAATTGAGTAGTATTTTTTTACCATGTTTGTGTATAGCTTTTATTTCATTTCCGTATTCTTGTTATTTTCTTATGGGATAATGGTACTTTGACCCCCCTCTACTTTGTCAAGTTAACAAATAGCCTCATATACTATAAAGTGCTAGATTTACCCCCTTCTACTATACCAATCTAACAATCAACCCCTTCCATCCAATTTTTCATCCAAAACTCCATTAACTGACGACTCATCAATGTGACTCATCCATAACTAATGACATTATCTTCCCACATTGACGGCTTTCATCGATATTTCCTAGTGAATCAACTAAACTAAAAAAATAAAAAATAAAATAAAAACTTATAAATTAACAAAATAAAAAATTATAAATATTTTTTATTTTTTCATTAAATTTTAATAATTTTTTCCAAAAAAATATTTTTGGAAATATTTATTGATTTATTTATAAAATATTAAAAAGATATTAATTTTAAAATCCCAAAAATATACTAATTTTTAGAATTTTATTTCTTCATTTATAAATTTAAATTATTTTGTTGTGTTTTTTTGTTGTTAGTTTAATTGAGTTAATAACAAATATGGATGCACGATGTTGATGTGTCAATGTAATGTAATCTTTAATGGATGAGTCCTATTAGTAAGTCATCACTATAAAACGAGTGTTTTGTAGTATAGGGAGCTATTTGTTAATTTGGCAAAATAGGAAGAAAAGTACCATTTTCCCTTTTCTTATATAGCGAGTACTATTTTTATTTCTCAGCATATTTTAATATAGGAGGAGATGCAGACGGGTAAAAAGAAGGGATCAGATTTTTTGTTTAGAATCGAACGAGATAGGAAGTGAATATTTTTTAGGGTTTGAAATTTATATAAACCCTGTCAAAAGATGAAAGAAATTGGGTCTGGTTGATTGGTTTGCATTTCATCATTCACCAAGATATTCGAGAGAAAATTGAAAGGGAGGCAAAATCATAGAGAATATCCAGCTACCCTTTTTTTCCTCTCAGTTCTTCCTTTCAATATGCTTGTTTATCTGCTTTCATTGTTGTTGCCAATGTGAGGTACAAATATTGAACAGAGGGAAGAAGGGAAGAAAATCTCTTTACATTATAAATCCATTTATTCATAAGGCCCCTTCTTCGCCTTCTCTTCCTCTGTTCTCCTTGTTATTTTTATTGTTTTCTATTCTGGCTTATTGACAACTCCATCTGAGAATTATCATTCGACCTTGATCCAGGTACGTGATCCAAATCAACTTCTCCATCTATTTTAACGAGAATCGAGAAATCATAATGCCCTAACAATTCATTCCCCACTTGTGTGTCTGTGAAATTTCTCAAATGCATTTAATAGGTTTCGTTGTTGTGCAGATCAAATCCATATAAACGGATGGGGAATATGTCTGAATTAATCGCCGATGAACCAAAGAAACTGACCTCAAGTACATGTCCTGCTCCACCCGCGTATCCATGTCATCATCCAATAACAAAGTCCAGCCGTATAATATTGGGGCAGGGTCCTGCAGCATCGTTAGCAAGCCGCGTATCCGTTTCAATATCAATTAGGGATACATGGGAGCGAATGTTCGATGAGGGATACAGATCAGATGTGCAGATCATTACAAGTACTAGTGACCCCATCTTTGCTCACTCCACTGTCCTCGTAAGTAAGAAGCTTAATTAATTAAAATCTCCTGTTAATTATTCAAAACAGAAGCAAATTGACGAATTAATTGAATGAAAAATGTTCAAGGGCATGGCTTCTCCGGTTCTAAGAGGAATGTTAAATCAAGCTCCAGCCCGCGGGGGCCGACGATCGATCTCTGTTAAAGGTGTCCCCCACGATGCTGTTCGTGCATTCATCCGGTTCCTCTACTCTTCATGGTAATAATAATGACTTGGAATTTCAGCCCTAGTGACGAAAAAGGAATTAATTTTATTGGGTTGTTTGTTGATGTACAGTTATGAGAAGGAAGAGATGGAGGAATACGTGCTTCATTTGATGGTATTGTCCCATGTGTTCATGGTGCCACAACTGAAGCAAATATGCATAAACAGAGTGGAGATGGGATTTCTGACAGTGGATAACGTGGTGGATATTCTACAACTTGCACTACTTTGTGACGCTCCTAGGCTAAGCCTAGTTTGCCATATGAAAATTTTAAACAACTTCAGAGAAATCATCAGAACAGAAGGATGGCGAGTCATGAAGGAGAGCCATCCAGTGTTGGAGAAAGAGTTGCTGGAATCTATGATTGAAGTAGACAATGTAAGACACCTCCTGTTTTGATTGTTAATAAGTTATTATAAGTTATATTTTGTGGGTTTTTTTTTTTTTTTTTTTTGGTTTCAGAGGGAGAAAGAGAGAGTAAGAAGGGGGAATGAGAGGAAGATGTATATGCAATTGTATGAGGCAATGGAGGCATTGGTGCATATATGTAGAGATGGGTGTAAGACGATTGGGCCACATGACAAGGAATTAGAGAGAAATGAAGAGCCATGTAGGTATGGAGGAGCATGTCGAGGGCTTGAGAAGTTGGTGAGACATTTTGCAGGGTGCAAGCTAAGAGTTGTGGGAGGTTGTAGCCATTGTAAAAGGATGGGGCAGTTGTTAGAGCTGCACTCACGTCTATGTTTTGATTCAAATATTTGTGGAGTTCCTTTGTGCAGGAATTTGAAGGATCGGATGAGGAAGCAAAGTAAGAAAGATGAAACTAAGTGGAGAATACTAGTAAAGAACATAATTAGGGCAAAGGCCATTCGAGAATCTTCTTTCTTTTTGTCGGCGGTGGTATCTTCATCCTCTACTTCCACTTCTTTTAAATAGCAAACCAACCAACCCCTACCCCCATCCACAAAAAAAGAAATTGTCGCACAAATTTGTAGAAAACATTTGTTAAAATGACTCTATCATTTGTTGTTGTATTAGTAATATTAATCAACATATTTAATCTAAAAAGAAAAAAAAAATGTCAAATAAACATTGGGGAACAAATAAAGAGCTAGTCAATTTATTGATGGTTTCTTTAATATCCAATATGTTTTATTGTAGGTTTGTGATCAATTTTATCAAGAAATTCAACACTTCAATTTAAAAAAAAAAATGAAAGTTATAAAAATTAATATGATCGATAATCCTATTTTATTTAAATTTACCCGATTTATTCTTCTTTTTTTTTTTTTAAATTGATATTTTATTTAAAAAATGAGAGATTAGGAAATTGAAGTCGAGAGAAGTTACACATAGTTATGATTTATCTAAAACTTAAATTTCATTTTAAAAATTTAATGATCGATAATCCTATTTCATTTAAATTTACCCGATTTATTCTTCTTTTCTTTTGCTTTAGAGTTTATTTTCTTGAGGAAACCACTAAAGAGTTTTCTCAACCATTGACAATTAAAGGGTAAGTCTTCTCCGCCTCCTATTTTCGATCCCGATCTTCAAATCTTGTTGCATCCCCCTCTACGATGCTATTCCTTACCTTTTCGCCAAGTTGTATGGACCCCAAACCCTCAACAGGAAGAAACTTCCACCCCCATATCTGTTCTATTCGCCAGGTTGCCTTCTTCCGATCCGGTCTTGGAGCCCACAAATCAAGCCGATGATACAAGTCGTAGCAATAATAATGGATCCTTGATGGGTAAGAATGGTTGAAGCTTTGCTTTGGATTTGAAGTGAAATTGTGAAGGGGAAGAATAGAAGAAGATAGATCGGGCAAAATTAACCGTTCTCCGCTTCTCCATTGTTTGACCATTGTCAGTGTTCCTGTCTGGTGATGGTCTTTGTGCTCTTCTCTCCCTTCATTTTTTGGCATGGGGTGTCGTTTGTGTTCCTTTGTCGCATGCCTTCTATCTTTAGTGGGCTTCCATCCGTCATGGTGGCCTTTAGGGTCAGACAGATACAGTACGATGTCAGTCATAGAATTACCGTGGGCTGTTGATGACACTCGATTTGACGTGATTATCAGCCTCATTTAAGCGACATTTCTTGGCTTAAGACATGGTTTTTAGGGTAGAATATCCACTACAAAAAAGGGGGGATCTGCGTCGGCTAAAAAGAAAGTAAATTGCGTCGGTCGGTCAAAGACCGACGCTATATGCAGAATTCGCTTTGACCCGTGTAAATAGCGTCGGTCGTTGGTTAGCCGACGCTAAATGCGTATGAATCAACCGACGTTATGTACTATCCTAGGCAGATACGCTGGTTGAACCAACGAATTAAATAGCATCGGTTGGGAGAAGTAAATAGCGCCGGTTACAAACAACGCTATATACACGGGTTTTTAGCGTCGTATTTGAGAAAGTAAATAGCGTCGGTTGTAACCGACGCTAAATTCCTTAACTATAAAAAGCTGGCTTCCAACGAAACAGCTCATTTGTGCCTGTCATCTCTCTCTCCACCTCTCATTTCTCTCTCCGCCTCTCATCTCTCTCTTCGCTTCTCAACCTCTGTACGCCGCCGCCATCTCGCCGCCGACTATCTCTCCTTCATTTTCAGGTCTGTACTTGGGCTTCTCTTCATCTTTATCCCTACCAGCTCATTCATCTTAACTATAAACTTGTCTTAATCTTAACTATAAACTTGTCTTGATCTTAAATCTGACAAGCCAGATCCGTCATTGGGGATCCGTCGTCCACTCTCCGCGGCGGCGGATCCGGGGCCTGATGGAGCAGCAACATGGAGACAAAGGGAGCTGGTGGAGACATGGTTGGGAGGCTGTTGGAGATGCGGTAGGGACGACGGAGGGATTTGGAGCAGCAACAGGAGTAGGTGGTGTCTTGGGAGCCGAAGCTGCTTTCGGCGAGCCTGTGGGAGAAGCAACGGGCGCATGAGCACGAGCGGTGCCAACGATGAGAGCGAAAAACATCACAAATCTGGCTTTTTTTTGCGTCGGCTTCCATTTAGCGTCGGTCATAACCGACGCGAAACCCAACAGCATAACCAACCAGTGGGTCAGAAACATTAGCGTCGATTGGTCAGAAACATTAGCATCGGTTGGTGTTTCGACCGACGCTAACATTTAGCGTCATTGTTATTCGCGTCGGTCGCAATGACCGACGCAAGATGTATTTAGCGTCGGCCCTGACCGACGCTAAAAACCCGGTCTAACCGACGCTAAATGTATATTTTTTTGTAGTGAGCGAATATTCACTCATCTGCTCAATCTTTTGCCATTGGTATTACTTTGGCCCGTTTCGGGTCTATTTGATGGTTTTCTAGTGTTTTCATGATAGCACATGATTTTGCCGTCAAATAAAGTAGCCAATGACGTATCTAAGGCATTGGAACCTCGAGGAACCGCACTAGAATCAATCCAAAGAGTCAATCAAGTCACCACAAATCCTGCCCCATTTTACACATAAGTTTTCGGCGAAAAGACCTGAGGTTTTCGCCGAAAACTACAGAAGAAATCGGCAGAGCAATACAAGAAGAAGTTTTCGGCGAAAAGTCAAGTTCTCACCGAAAACTCTAAACAACCAGCTCACAGGAGAATCAGTCGACGAAAGCCATCAATTTTCACTGAAGTTTTCGGCGAAAACTCCTGAAGTTTTCGCCGCAAAATCCTTAACAAATCCGGCGCTGATAGGGTTAAGTATAAATACTTAACCGGCGGCTCAAATAAAGAATATACTTTTCATAATAGAACTTTCACGAGTTCCAGACCTAAGGAGTTCGAGAGAGCAGAGTTTGAGAGTTCGAAAAGCCAGAAAGAGATCGTGATGCCATCCCTTCACCTCGGAGACTCGGAGCTAGGATTGAAGATTACCGGAGAGCGAAGCTTTGCCAGAGTCGTCTTAATTAGGTTTTAACTATCTGTTCTTCCTTTTCATGATGAACTCTGTTTCTGACTTTGATTCTGTCGTTATGAACATGAGTAGCTAAACTCATAGAGCTTAGACTAGATGAACCCTAAGTGACACAGGGATTTAAAGCGGTCACGGATCGGCGGTGATTAGATTCAAAGTTCAATCAGTTTCTCTTTCATGTTTGGTTTGTTCTTTATTGTTTATGTTTCTTGTCTGGATTGATCACCTAGATTAGATTCTTGTTAAGCTGAGGATAGTAGTGAACACTCGCCTCACTTTAAAACACCAAATCAACAATTAACTTATTCATTGGAGTGTGTCTTTCGTAGGAACCAGTTAGGGTTAATCCACTGCAAGAGTAACTCATAAATCGTTAGTAGTCCCACCAGTTAGTTTAGTTGTCGCAAGAAGCGATCGTACTCGGGCGGCTAATTAATCTTGGTAGCTAGATCGGATAGAGCGAACGTTCGCCAGTCTTAAACCTAAGGGTAAGGAGTTATGATGGTGTCTTAGAATTGATTGAACGAGAATTGAAATCCGTTGATCTGTTGATTGCCAATGCTCTGGTGAACTAAGGGGGATTTGAAGTCTAAGCTTGTCTGTCGTCTTTGTTAAGTCAACCAATCTTTGAATCTGTCTTTCAATTTAGTTTTTGATTTGCTTGCATTTTTCTAGAATAGAAGTCATGGAACTCACACCACGCACAACGTGTTAAACCTGAGTAATCTGCCTTTACATTTGAGTAGACGATCATTAAAAAACCCGTGGAATACGATCTACTTAGCTTCTAGCTTAGTAGTTATTTCATAAACCTGTCATACAACGTTCATCAAATTGGCGCCGTTGCCGGGGACTTATTTCAATTGTTTGAAAGAAGAACTGGCATTTTTATTCTTCTACTTGCCATCTTTCATTTTTCCATCCACTTCGATTTTACACTGGTTGTGCTTGTTTTTGTCATTCGTAGGTTGTTCACAGGTTTATGCACCATCGTGGAATACGATCTACTTAGCTTCTAGCTTAGTAGTTATTTGATAAACCTATCATACAATGTTCATCAAATTGGCGCCGTTGCTGGGGACTTATTTCAATTGTTTGAAAGAAGAACTGGCAGTTTTATTCTTCTACTTGCCATCTTTCATTTTTCCATCCACTTCGATTTTACACTAGTTGTGCTTGTTTTTGTCATTCATAGGTTGTTCACAAGTTTATGCACCACCGCCCTCTCACTCACTCCCAAACCGCCAAGAACGACAAGGCTAAGAGTATAAAGAGACCAGGCAGTTCTGCTCCGCCAAGACAATCACGAATTCCAATGAGAGGCAGAACCAATCCACCTCCATCTTTCACTCCAATTAAGATCGAGGAACTGAAGAAGAGTTCCTCATCTTCATCTTCACCGTCATCTTCATCCGCTTCATACACCGAATCACTCTCACCTCCTCCATCTCCTAGGATGGGTGATCAGTTACCACCACCATCAGGCGGTCAACCACCACTACCACCGGTCGTGTCGAAGAGTCTAGCTGACTATAACAAGCAGAGCGCGACTAGCGTTCGATCTTCTATCGCCGTGCCACGCATCGAAGGAGATCCTGACTATGAGATCAAGATTCCCTTCTTGACTATGATCTCTAGGGATTTACAATTTGAAGGCAGGCCACTTGACAATCCGTGTACGCATCTGGCGGATTTCATCGATCTCTGCGGCACTTTCAAGAATGGAATCTCGACAAGAACACTCTATACTTGACAGCTTTCACGTTCTCTCTTAAAGGCACAGCTAAGAGGTGGCTCACTGGCAAACAACCTGGTTACTACAGAGATTGGGATACTCTTGCTCAAGACTTCGTCAAAGAGTACTTCCCCCCTTCCAGAACAACAGCCTTCAAGGACAGCATCACCAGATTTTCTCAAAAGAAAGGTGCGAGCTTATATGACACTTGGAATGAATTCCAAGAACTCTCTACAACTGTCCTCACCATGGTTTCAAGCAGAGACAGTTAGCTGAAATCTTTGCTCGAGGTCTTCGTGAAGAATCTGCTAAATGGGTCAATTCCCTAGCTGAAGGGGATTGCACTACCCTCACACCTGAAGCTGCTCTTCTCCATTTCGCGAACTGTGCTTCTAAGTCAAGGAACTGGGAACGACAATCAGAAGGATCAAGAAGCAAGCTCGATCTCGAAGCAACCATTAAAGTAGAAGTTGAGAAGCATCTGAAGAAGTCTTCTACACCTATCAAGCCGCCAGCAGCCTCTGTCTACGTTGCTGATTGCGAGTGCTGTGGAGCTTGCGCTCATAACGGAAGCCGATGCCAGAACTTTGGCAAAGCAGAAGTCTGGTCTATCGAAGAAGTAAATTTCATCTCTCAAGGCTTCATCAACAATCAACAAAGTTATGTTGGCTACCGCAACTACAGACAACAAGGAAATTTCCAAGATCGACCTCCCTACAATGTCGGTGCCAACCAGAACCAAGGCCAGAATCAGAGAAACTGATCAACCGGTTCAGCTCCAGATGGGAGGTATCTACCAGCCGCTGCACCGAAATCCAGGTAACTATGGAACTGCTCCTGGCAATCAGCAGAATCAACATTTGAACAATACTTATACAGAACAGTAGCATCATAAAGACAACAACATTAGTGAACTCGACAAGAAGCTCAATCAGATCATCACCAGACTTGATGATCATGATAGTCAGTTCAAAGCTCAAGCTCTCCTCAACCAAGAACAGATTGCTTCCGATCAAAGAATAGAGCATGCAGTGAACCAGATCTCCAGCATGTTAGCATCTGGTCGCCCGTCTGGCCAGCTCCCGAGCCAAACCGAGCCGAATCCAAGAAAGGAGCAAGCTAAGATGGTATCTATTCAAAATTCGACAAACTCACCTACTAATATTTCTTCTATTTCATACAAGGCCATTGAAGTTCCGGAGAAGAAGGAAGCAAAGAAGGAGGCGCCTAAGGAGCACGATCCCCCTCTTGCTCCGTACTACGAGAAGCCTCCATTCCCAAATGCATTGCTACCGAACGCAAGGATCGAGACTGGCATGTGGGGAAACAAAGAAGGATACCCTACCACTCGTAGCAAGAAGCCTTCCTCGCCATATACAGCTAAGTGTTCCGATCCTGGTTCTTTCACACTACCTCTAGTCATTAATGTTATTGAGATAGAACGTAGTTTGGTTGATCTAGGTGCGTCCATAAATATCATGCCTATGAGTTTGTTCGAGAAATTGAATCTAGGAGAACTTGAGCCGACTAGCATGCAACTTGTCTTTGCTGATAGATCATTGAAAACGCCTAGAGGAGAGATTAAGGATGTTGTTACTAAATGTGGTCCTTTCACTTTCCTAGCTGATTTTGTGATTATAGACACTCGCGAGGAGGATTCTACTATTCTTATAGGTCGACCCTTCATGGCAACAACCGGAATGCAAATCAATGTTCTGAGTGGTTCTTTAACCTTGAGGGTTGGTAAGGAAATGGTAACATTCCGCCTTAAGGATGGTATGAAATACACGCCTACGGAGGAAGAACCTCACTGTCTTGCTGTTAAAACTATGGAGCTGACCTCGGTCAACTCCGTTGCTGATGTCTCTTCCAGTGTTTCTAGATCAACTGTTGTTGCAGGTGTTGAACAGATTATCAAACAGAAGCCCGGACTCACGGCACAAAAGCCGCCGAAGAAGAAGGAACTGAAAGCCTCTTCTTCTCAATCACTGCCAAGCAAGGAACCTGGCAGGCTACGGAGGAAGAATCAAAAAAAGACTCAAATGGTCTGGAGGCCAGTTGCTCCGCCACCCTCTTCCGAGCCAGCTGCACCACCAGTTCCTGTCAAGCCACCGGCGCAGAAGCAAGTGAAGAAGGAGAAGCCAAAAGCATCTCCCAAGGAAGCGCCAAAGATCACAGATCTCGGTGAAATGAAGCCGGATGTTAAAGAGAAGACAAAACCGACTGTTCTCATTCCTTCCATTGTAACACTCACGAAGGATGATCTCTCAAGAGAACTCTTCGGGCCGTTCACGATTACCAATCATCTTCCGATGGACGTACTAAGCTCATTCATGCTAACGGGAAGAAATTCACGCTCGCCGGAGGTACCCCGAAGCTCTACTTCACGAACTCTGACGCAAGTATTAAGGACATCCTGAGTTGGGACGTCTCCTAATACCGTCCGGGTATCGTCCAGCTCAAGGACGTTAATCAAGAGCGCTTCGTGGGAGGCAACCCACGGCTGGAGTCAGTTTTTAGTTTGTGTCGAACTCAGTATTTTAGAGTCGGTTCGGGGGAGCCAAAAGTGTCAGTTTGCATGATTTCTTATTTTTAGTATGTATTTTGTGTGTCATCGTTTCAATCGCAAGTTGTTTGAGGTTCTTCCGATTTTTGTCAAATTTGTTCTGATTTTCTGAAGTTTGCCGGAATTGCAAAAACGTTTTGAAAAATGCAGTGCAAAGTTTTCGCCGAAAATTGCACCCTTTTTTGGCGAGAACTCCTCTTTAAAACCCACTATGTTTTCTGTCCAATTTTTGATAAACTTTTTGGCGAAAACTCACTTTGAAATCCGGCAGACGTTTTGAACTAAACTTTTCGGCGAAAAATTGCACTTCTTTTCGCCGAAAAATTTCAGAAAATCCAAAAAAATCTTTCCCCCTTTTTCTTTCTTTTTCCCGGTCCCTCTTCTCTCCCCCCCCTCACATTTTCGAACGAAAACAACCCCCCTTATTTCCAAAAAATCGCCGCCGCTCACTCCAACCTCGCCGCCGTCCGATTCTGCCGCCGCCCACATCACCGACCGCCGCCACCACCATCACCGACCGCCGCCGCACCCTTCATCATCCTCCCTTGATCATTTCAAGCCGTAGAACGTCTGAATCGGAGCTCTAGAGCCTCGGTTCCGCCAAAACCTAATTTCGCGAGTTTTTCACCGATTCCTCTTCGTCCGTTCGTTTTCAGCCACTATGACTTCAAGGTAAGTTGTAGAGATTTTCTTTCCGAGTCTTTTGACATATTGAATGCTGAATTTCGTCGGGTTGACTTCGGTTGACTTTTTTGGTCTACCTCGATATGCGTGCCGACTGTTTCATGAGAATTTTGATGAACTGATTGCTTTGGACTGTTCTAGCATGCTTAGGGAGATTTGTGCTGAAATTTGATACCAATTGGTCATGATTTTCTATGCTTAAAGGAATGATTCTTTGTGGTGATGACTTGTTATGAAATGCCGTTTTGACCATGAACTGTTGTTACTCTTTTGGCTGCCATGTTTGTCCATTCACGTTCGTATCACTTTATTGGTTGTCAGAGCTGATGTTCTGCCGTCATTTCCCAATTTGTGATAGTAATTGCAATGATTAGTGTTCAATGCGTTCTAATGTTGACTTTTTGAATGTCGGTTTGACTTCTGAACTCTAATTGTGATGTTAACATTCTGGCTAGTCCCTTGCGTGTTTTGTGATTCATTGTAATTACCAGTTACTCACTTTGCTTACCCCCACTCGGTTTTCCTCATTTCTTTGTGAAATTGAGTTTTTTCTACTAAGTGTGGGGTAGGTTCTTAGTTTGACTAATTTGTTTTCTTTTCTTGCTATGCAATAGGAATGTAACCAATGAGCACAGGACTAAGGCTAGACTTGACACCGGCTCTAGCTCCAGGGCACCAGCCCCAGTCACTCTCGCCATCCACGGCCCTCCTCCGACATTTCCAGGCCGCGTCGGGTACCACCCCACGGTTTGCCCGCTTGCCCGTGCATTACTTCGAGCGATACTAGAAGCTCCAGCACATTCCCGGAGCTGACGTGCGACCACTGTCCCTTGACTCCCTCCTCGTGCACGATGAGGATTGGCACCAGAATGTGCTCCACTCGTTGGCACCCTCAGGACTTCTGGAGATGACCACCATAGCTGACGGCTTCCCAAACGTCGCGCTCCAGGAATTCTGGGCCACCTTCAAGCTGGATGAGCACAAGAGGAGGCAGCACAAGAAGGTCGTCTCCTTCTATCTTGGTGGGGTGTACAAGGCATTCACTTACGATGAGTTCGCAGCTCATCTAGGCATCCCACTGGAGCACTACCAGGGTCACCACCTCGGTTGGCAGAACAACTCGAGCAAAGGCCCATAATATGACGCGCTCTAGAGCCACATCACTAGAGTGTCGGATGCTCAGACCACGGCTCATAACTCCGCCAGGTCACTCTCTCACCCTCTCTATCGTTTCATTCATATGGTTTGGCGTACATCCCTGTTGTTTGCTCCAGAGAAGGACCACCACCACATCAGCAGAGAGGAGCTCCTGCTTCTTCGTGCTATCCGAGAGGCTTATCCACTTCATCCAGGATGGGTGCTTGCACGCCTCTTCAACCAGAAGACAGAAGCCGAAGCCGCCTCGCTCACTCCTTGGCGGTAACTTCGTAGGCCGACTCATCATCTCCCTCGGTCTCAGTTAGTCATATGGCCCGGACCACGTCGCATAGTACACACCGTAGGTGGTGATTTAGCGGTCGAGTACGACCTCTAGTTGGACCACGGTCCAGAGGTGCCGGCAGCTCCTCCACTCTACCACGAGCTTCCTCAGCCGGAGCCGGAGTTTGACGATCATATACCCTCGCCACAGCAGCAGGCAGGGTATGCATATCAACATCAGCCGCCCCTCCAGGATCCATTCCAGGTGCCCCATCCTCAGCACCGACCGCATCCAGCTGATCTTGGAGAGCTGTACGAGTGACTCCAGGAGTGGCGAGTCACAGACACCGCCACCCAGGATGCCAGATGGGTTATTATGCAGCAGCACATGCGCCGCGATGATGAGAGGTACGAGGCGCAGCTGGCATGGTAGCGGCAGGTCAACGACGTTGATGACACTCGATTTGACGTGATTATCAGCCTCATTTAAGCGACATTTCCTTGCTTAAGACTTGGTTTTTAGGGTAGAATAGCGAATATTCAATCAATTGCTCTATCTCGTGCCATTTGTGTTACTTTGGCCCGTTTCGGGTCTATTTGATGGTTTTCTAGTGTTTCTATGTTAGCACAGGTTTTTGCCATCAAATAATTAGGCAAAGACGTGTCTAAGGCATTGGAACCTCGAGGAATCGCACCGAAATCGATCCAAGGAGTCAATCAAACCGAACCAAATCCTGCTCCCATTTACAAAGGAATTTTCAGCAAAAATCCCTTGGAATTTTTGGCGAAAATTCATGAAGAAATCGGCAGTGCATCCAAGAAGAAGTTTTCGGCGAAAACATCAAGTTTTCGCCGAGAACCCCGGCGTCCGAAAATCACAGGAGAATTCAGCAGGCGATCAGTCAATTTACAAAGAGATTTTCGCCAAAAATCCCTTCATATTTTCGGCGAAAATGTCAGGCAAAATTGGCAGTATTAGGGTTAAGTATAAATACTTAACCGGCGGCCCTAAATAGAAATATACCTGATAATATCAATCATAATTTCCAGACCTAGGAGTGAGAGAGAGAGAGTTTAGAGAGTTCAAAGAATCGTGGAGAGATCGTGACGCCATCCCTTCACCTCGGAGACTCGGAGCTTGGATTGAAGATTACCGGAGATTGAAGCTTCACGGATTCGTCAAATTAGGTTTTACAATTCTTCTCTGTTCTTCCTACCTGAGATGTATTCCTTGTTTGTTTTCGATTCTCTTATTCCTAATATGAGTAGCTAAACTCGTAGAGCTTAGATTAGATGAACCCTAAGTGACCCAGGGCTTTAAAGCGGTCACGGATCGGCGGTGATTAGATTCAAAGTTCAATCAGTTTCTCTTTGCATGGTTGTTTTGTTCTTGATTGTTTATGTTTCTTTTCTGATTGATCGCCTAGATTAGGTTTGTGTTGAATTAGGGTTTGTCGTCAGACAGCTTCTCTGCTTTAAACATTAAAACTTGTCTTTCCTGATCACCTAGCTTAGATTCGTGTTAAGCTGAGGATAGAAGCGAACGCTCGCCTCACTTTAGAACATCAATTCAACCAGTTAACCTTATAATTGAGTGTGCCTTTCGTAGGAACCGATTAGGGTTAATCCACTGCAAGAGTAATTCATAAATCATTAGTAATTGCACCAGTTAAGTTAAGTCATTGCGAGAGGCGACCCTACCCGGGCGACTAATTAATCTTGGTAGTTAGAACGGATAGAGCGAATATTCCATCACACTTCGGATTTACACCGGTTGTGCTTGTTTTTGTCTTTTGCAGGTTAAGAAAATTCAGAAGCAAATCACTTCCGATCCACCTTCCACTACCGCAATGGCTGCTCAAAAGAGTCTTGCGGATTACAATAAGCCAAGTGCTGCTAGCATTCGGTCTTCCATCTTCGTGCCGCACAATGAAGACGGTCCTGCCTATGAGATCAAGACCGCCTTCTTGGAAATGATCTCTAGGGATCTACCATTTGAAGGGAAGCCTCACGATAATCCATGCACACACTTGGCGGATTTCCTTGCTTTTTGCGAGACCTTTAAGAGTCGGAGCCTCGATAAGGATACCTTGTGCTTGCGAGTCTTCCCATTCTCACTTCGAGGCGCCGCAAAGAGATGGCTCCTTAGCAAGCCACCCGGTCACTACACCAACTGGGAGGATATTGCTCAAGAATTCATAGAGAAATACTTCCCTCCTTCCAAAACAAATGCTTACAGGAACAGCATCTCAAGGTTCAGACAGAAAGAAGGAATGAGCTTATACGACGCTTGGAATGAATTCCAAGAACTCCTCCACAGCTGCCCTCATCATGGCTTCACTCAGAGGCAGCTAGCCGAGATATTTGCTTAGGGTATGAACGAAGAGTCATCTGAATGGGTTAACTCCTTAGCTGATGGAGATTACACCGCACTCGCACCGGAAGCTGCTCTTCTTCACTTTGCAAACTGCGCATCTAAGTCGAGAAGCTGGGAGAGACAGTTTGGAGAAACTAAGAGCCGACAAAGCCGTGAAGATCAATCAAGATTGAAGTGCAGAAAGAAATGAAGAAGATTTTCGGTAACTGGTCTTCAGAGGAAGTGAACTTTATTGATCAAGGCTTCACCAGCAATCAAAGAGGCTACCTCGATTATCATCAGTTCATACAACCTCCTCAACAACAAGGAAGTTTCCAAGAGCGCCCTCCTTACAACTTCGGTTTCAACCAGAGTCAGAATCAGTACTTGAGCGATAGTTATCAAGATCAACCTCAGAGATCTACATCAGGGAACACAAGGGATATCAAGGTAGACAAGAAGCTCGACCTGATCATGGCAAGGCTCGATAACTATGAGGAGAAATTCAAGCTTCAAGCCGTCATAAATTAAGAACATGAAGCTCGAGGTCAACGAATGGAGAGCATGATTAATAACATGTTTAGCTTGCTAACTAGTAGCCCCCTCCTTAATCAATCATCGGTTCAAGTCGACTCTACCATTAGGAGGGAGCACGTCAAGGCCGTCTCCATAAGAAGCAACAAGCAATCAGCTGATACTGTAGCTCCTGAACCAGCCATAATCCCTGAAGCTATAGCCATTGACAAGCCAGAGATCGAGGGGGAGGATAGAGAAAAAGAAGAGGAGGTGACTGCCCCGCCTTCCCTGACAAAGACAGCACCTGCTCCACCTCTTCCTCCATATCAACCTCGGATTTCGTTTCCTAAGGACGCGCAATCAAAGGAGAAAGATCATGATACTCGGTACAGAAAGTGGTATGGATACTTGAAGAATACAGATATCAAGACACCAGTTACTGATGCTATCCAGGTGATACCGGAGGCTGACAAAATCGCAAAGGATCCTGCGAAGAACAAGAAGAAGGAAGAGTTGTCTTCCGTCTCCCTCGAGGAAGAATGCTCCGCCATCCAGGGCCAGGAGACACCCATACCACCCCCAGCTAAGTGTCGAGATCCCGGTGCTTTTACTTTGCCTTGCACTATTAATGATGTGAAGATTGATCGTAGTGTAATTGATCTAGGTGCTTCTATTAATGTTATGCCTACTTGCCTGTTTGAGAAATTGAACCTATGAGAGTTGAAACCAATTAGCATGCATTTAGTGTTTGCCGACAGATCTGTTAAACTACCTAGGGGAATAATAGAAAACGTGGTTGTCCGATGTGGTCCTTTTACTATTCTGACTGACTTTGTTGTCATGGATACTCGAGAGGAAGATGTCACTCTTCTCCTAGGCCGACCGTTTATGGCGACAGCCGGCATTACCATTAATGTCCCGAATGGCTCGTTGACATTAATGGTCGGCAAGGACACCATGACATTCCGCCTCAAGGACGGTATGCAAGTCCCAGTCAAAGAAGAGATGCATTGCTTATCTGTTGAAGCTGTGGAGTTGGTTTCGGTCAACTCCGTTACTAATGAAAAAGCTAGAGTTTCTTCAGAAATTTGCTTGCCAGGTGGTGGACAGGTCCCTAATCTGAAGAATGAGCTGCCGGCACAAAAGCCGAGAAAGAAGGAGGATCCGACGGCATCTCCTCATGAATCGCCAAAAGTTAAAGATCCTGGCGAGATAAAAAAGGAGAATAAAGAGAAGACGAAGGCGGTTTGGAAGCCGATTGCTCAGCCCCCGTTTACCGAGCCACCGGAGAAGAGTGATCCTCTGAAGGACGCTCCTTCGAAAGAACTGTTCGGGCCATTTGAAATCTCTGGTCTTCTTCCCGAAGAACGAACCAAGTTAATTCACGCAAACGGGAAGAAATTCACACTTGCCGGAGGATCCCCAAGGCCATATTTCATGAACTCCGACTCGGGCCTAAGAGAAATCCTGAGTTTGGATGTCTCTTGATCGCCGACCAGGTATCATCCGGCTCAAGGACGTTAAGCAAGAGCGCTTCGTGGTAGGCAACCCACGGCTGGAGTCCGTTTTTTAATTTTTGAGTCAGTCTTTTTCGTCGTTCGAATCAGGTTCGGGGGAGCCAAAGTGTCAGTTTAATTTCCTTTCGTTTTGATTTGTTTTCGGTTGGGTTTTGAAAAAAAAAAAGAAGAAAAAAACGTTTTAAATAGGTTTTCGGCGAGAATTAAAAGTTCTCGCCGAAAACATTTCACAATTTTCAAACAGTGATCGTCTGCATTATTTTTGCCGATTTGCAAAGAAGTTTTCGGCGAAAAACTTCTTAATTTTTCGCAAAAAACTTGTGTCTGTTTTGAAAATCAGCTTCCTTTTTTTGGTCCGATTCTAACGCATACTTGATCGTCCAAATCGGAGCTCTGTAGCTCCTTTTATCCCCGAAACAAGTTTTTCACGTTTTTGGCCAACTTCGTCACTTTCCGTCCATTTTCTTGAGCCGTGTCTTAAAGGTTAGTTGTTGGGTTTTCAATTTTGAATCTTTTGACATGTTGATTTTTGAATTTCGACGAGTTTAAATTCTGTCTACCTCGTTTTGCATGCCT
Organism: Linum lewisii; assembly: GCA_034768395.1. NCBI lineage: Eukaryota > Viridiplantae > Streptophyta > Magnoliopsida > Malpighiales > Linaceae > Linum > Linum lewisii. The sequence goes on along the minus strand of CM068298.1, from coordinate 12,454,184 downwards.
GTTGTTTTGGTGTGATTTTTTCTGAACTGCTTGAGCTTAGATCTTCTAGATTGCTCTAGGAGTGTCGTGCCGTGAATTTGAAAAAAAAAAGAGAGTCAAAATATTTTCAAAATTCCCCTAACCTTCTTCGTTACGACTTTTATTCTGTGTGGATCCGGGACACTTGTCCCGGTTTCCTTTTGATCTTTTTGTTGTTTTTGTTTTGTAGGAACTCGAGTAGCTACTCCGCTCCGCTCCGGGCTATCCGTGCTCATCCCCTACACCGACCATCTCATTCCAGGTTCTTCGTATATCTCTACTCTAGTTTAGTCCTGTGAGGACACAGAACGATTTAAGTGTGGGGTAGGATGCTAGAGAACCTTGCATGAACTTGATTGCCCTTAATTGTGTGTTGTGTGTTTCTCGGTGCCTTTCCAGTTTCTCTAGCATTAGAATTGCTCGGTTCTTGATTTTTGATGTTAAGTTGTTGTTCAATCTGTCATAATGATGCTTAGACTGCTTAACCTAGAACCTGAAAACCAACGTGTATATTTTGATGCTAAATTGCCTGGTCAGAACAGATTCTTGAAAATCACACTTGTAGTTTGTCGCCTTGATTGCATGAAAATGACCGAATCCGACTAGCAAACCAAATGTGAGCTTTTGATCCATTGCACGTAACTTGCAATTTCAAATCTTTTTGAGTGATTTTTTGTTCGCTTGAATGAGTTAGAATTTGCATGAGACCTACTCGAGACCACACGATGACACGAGTTCTAGAATGATAGGGGCACCTAGATTCAGCGACTAAGCCAGATAGCCTACCCAACGTTAAATCCATTAGGTTTAAACCCTTGAGCTTGGCCTGTTCTTTCGGTTCGATATACATTACAGCCATCCCCCATTCTTTCATTCCCCGTTGATCCCCTGTGGTTGTAGTTCTAGATTGACCTACCGGAAGTCGGTTTGTGGTAACCTGCCTATAGCCATTAAACAGGTGGTCTTAGCTATTATGTCCAAACATGTAAACCCCTCTAGCAACTAAAAGAAAGAATCGGCACAAAAGAAAAAAATAAAATAAAGAAGAAAAGAAGCAAATTTTGAAAAAGTAAGAAAAAGAAGAAAAAATCAGAAAAGCCAAAAAGTTTCAAGTTCAATAAACGTTCTTCTCCCTACATATGGAAGAACGAAGTCAAAAGAAAAGAAAAAAAAATTTGTGTGTTAAAAGAAAATAAAAAGTGCTAGGTTGCTTGAGGGTATCTTAGGACGAGCGTTCACTATTCCACCCGTGTCTGGTTAGATGGTAGGAAGCCACATATTAGATTCGAGGGAAGTTAGTCGAAAGCTACACCGCACCAAAGTCATCATCATACATTCCCATCATCCATCTCATCATAAACCCTTGTAGTGTAGAATTCGTTACAATCCTAGCAGGGAAGTCCTTCTTGACTAGTTGCTCGTGTTGTCACAGTGGTGGAGATGTGGTCGAAATGCAAACTTATGACAGAATTCAGTAACAGAAAATGATTGAGAGCAGAAACACGTCCTTAAACACAGAGAGTGAGAGTTCCCAATTTACTAAATATTTCCTGTGTGAGGAGTCTGGTCGGTCAGGTCAAATTCGTGCATAATTGGTTACGATTACTTGTCGTGTGCAGTTATTAGTGAGACCAGGTAGTTTGACTGATCAGTATGCATGGTAGGTTTCCTGTTCTAGGAATTATCTGTCTAATAATTCATTGTGTTTGATTGAGCTCCAATTTAATCGATCTTATCATTTGTGAACATGAGCGTTTCTATTCAGTTTGCTTGAGGACAAGCAAAAGCTTAAGTGTGGGGTATTTTGATGACACTCGATTTGACGTGATTATCAGCCTCATTTAAGCGACATTTCCTTGCTTAAGACTTGGTTTTTAGGGTAGAATAGCGAATATTCAATCAATTGCTCTATCTCGTGCCATTTGTGTTACTTTGGCCCGTTTCGAGTCTATTTGATGGTTTTCTAGTGTTTCTATGTCAGCACAGGTTTTTGCCGTCAAATAAGTAGCCAAGGACGTGTCTAAGGCGTTGGAACCTCTAGGAATCACACCGGAATCGATCCAAGGAGTCAATCAAACCGAACCAAATCCTGCTCCCATTTACAAAGGAATTTTCGGCGAAAATCCCTTGGAATTTTTGGCGAAAATTCATGAAGAAATCGGCAGTGCATCCAAGAAGAAGTTTTCGGCGAAAACATCAAGTTTTCACCGAGAACCCCGACGTCCGAAAATCACAGGAGAATTCAGCCGGCGATCAGTCAATTTACAAAGAGATTTTCGTCGAAAATCCCTTCATATTTTCGGCAAAAATGTCAGGCAAAATCGGCAGTATTAGGGTTAAGTATAAATACTTAACCGGCGGCCCTAAATAGAAATATACCTGATAATATCAATCATAATTTCCAGACCTAGGAGTGAGTGAGAGAGTTTAGAGAGTTCAAAGAATCGTTGAGAGATCGTGACGCCATCCCTTCACCTCGGAGACTCGGAGCTTGGATTGAAGATTACCGGAGATTGAAGCTTCACGGATTCGTCAAATTAGGTTTTACAGTTCTTCTCTGTTCTTCCTACCTGAGATGTATTCCTTGTTTGTTTTCGATTCTCTTGTTCCTAATATGAGTAGCTAAACTCGTAGAGCTTAGATTAGATGAACCCTAAGTGACCCAGGGCTTTAAAGCGGTCACGGATCGGCGGTGATTAGATTCAAAGTTCAATCAGTTTCTCTTTGCATGGTTGTTTTGTTCTTGATTGTTTATGTTTCTTTTCTGATTGATCGCCTAGATTAGGTTTGTGTTGAATTAGGGTTTGTCGCCAGACAGCTTCTCTGCTTTAAACATTAAAACTTGTCTTTCCTGATCACCTAGCTTAGATTTGTGTTCATCCCCTACACCAATCATCTCGGTCCAGGTTCTTCTATTTACTCTCCACTCTAGCTTTAGTCATGTGAGGACACAGAACGATTTTAAGTGACAGGTAGGATGCTAGAGAACCTTGCATGAACTTGATTGCCCTTAATTGTGTTTTTTGTGTGTTCCGTGGTGCCTTTCCAGTATCTCTAGCATTAGAATTGCTCGATTCTTTATTTTTGATGTTAAGTTGTTGTTCAATTTGTCATAATGATGCTTAGACTGCTTAACCTAGAACCTGAGAACCATCGTGTATACTTTGATGCTGAATTGCCTGGTCAGAACAGATTTTCAAAATCACACTTGTTGTTTGTCGCCTTGATTGCATGAAAATGACCGAATCCGACTAGCAACCAAATGTGAGCTTTTGATCCATTGCACGTAACTTGCAATTTGAATTCTTTTTGAGTGGTTTTCTGTTTGCTTGAATGAGTTAGAATTTGCATGAGACCTATTCGAGACCACACGATGACACGAGTTCTAGAATGATAGGGGCACCTAGATTCAACTACTAAGCCAGATTGCCTACCTAACGTTAAATCCATTAGGTTTAAACCCTTGAGCTTGGCATGTACTTTCGGTTCGATATACATTACAGCCAATCCCCATTCTTTCATTCCCCATTGATCCCCTGTGGTTGTAGTTCTAGATTAGCCTACCGGAAGTCGGTTTGTGGTAACTTGCCCATAGCCATTAAGCAGGTGGTCTTAGCTATTAGGTCCATACATGTAAACCCCTCTGGCAACTAAAAGAAAGAATCGGCACAAAAGAAAAAAGAAAACAAATGAAAAAAAATAGAAAAATAAGAAAATAAGAAAAATAAGAAAAAAGAATATAGAAAAAGAGTTCAAAAGTTTTCAAGTTTATAGTTCAGTTCAATAACGTTCTTCTCCCTACATATGGAAGAACGAAAGTCAAAGAAAATTCAGAAAAAAATGTGTGTAAAGAAAATAAAGTGCTAGGTTGCTTGAGGGTATCATAGGACGAGCGTACTCTATTCCACCCGTGTCTGGTTAGACGGTAGGAAGGCATAGGCTAGATTCGAGAGAAGTTAGTCGAAAGCTACACCGCACCAAAGCCATCATCATACATTCCCTTCATCCATCTCATCTTAATCCTTGTAGTGTAGAATTCGTTACAGTCCCAAGCAGGGAAGTCCTTCTTGACTAGTTCCTCGTGTTGTCACAGTGGTGGAGATGTGGTCGAATTGCAAACTTATGACAGAATTCAGTAACAGAAAATGATTGAGAGCAAAAACACGTCCCTAAACACAGAGAGTGAGAGTTTCCCTTGTACTAAATATTATCTGTGTGAGGAGTCTGGTCGGTCAGGTCAAATTCGTGCATGATTGGTTACTACTTCTTGTCGTGTGCAGTTTCTAGTGAGACCAGGTTGTTTGGCTGATCAGTATGCATGTTAGGTTTCTTGTTCAAGAAGTAGCTGTCTAATAATTCATTGTGAAAGCTTGAACTTTAATTTAATCGATCCTATCATTTGTGAACATGAACGTTTTCTATTCAGTTTGCTTGAGGACAAGCAAAAGCTTAAGTGTGGGGTATTTGATGACACTCGATTTGAAGTGATTATCAGCCTCATTTAAGCGACATTTCTTGGCTTAAGACATGTTTTTTAGGGTAGAATAGCGAATATTCACTCATCTGCTCTATCTCTTGCCATTGGTGTTAGTTTGGCCCGTTTCGGGTCTATTTGATGGTTTTCTAGTATTTTCTGATAGCACAGGTTTTTGCCGTCAAATAAAGTAGCCAAGGACGTGTCTAAGGCATTGGAACCTCGAGGAACCACACCAGAATCGATCCAAAGAGTCAATCAAGTCAACACAGATCTTGCCCCGTATTCCACATAAGTTTTCGGCGAAAACACCTGAGGTCTTCGCCGAAAACTACAGAAGAAATTAGCAGAGCAATACAAGAAGAAGTTTTCAGCGAAAAGTCAAGTTCTCGCCGAAAACTCTAAACAACTAGCTCACAGGAGAATCAGTCGACGGAAGCCATCAATTTTCACTGAAGTTGGCGAAAACTCCTGAAGTTTTCGGCGAAAACTCCTGAAGTTTTCGCCAAAAAAATCCTTAACAAATCCGCCGCTGATAGGGTTAAGTATAAATACTTAACCGGCGGCTCAAATAAAGAATATACTTTTCATAATAGAACTTTCACGAGTTCCAGACCTAAGGAGTTCGAGAGAGCAGAGTTTGAGAGTTCGAAGAGCCAGGAAGAGATCGTGACGCCATCCCTTCACCTCGGAGACTCGGAGCTAGGATTGAAGATTACCGGAGAGCGAAGCTTTGCCAGAGTCGTCTTAATTAGGATTTACAATTTCTATCTGTTCTTCCTTTTCATGATGAACTCTGTTTCTGACTTTGATTCTGTCGTTATGAACATGAGTAGCTAAACTCGTAGAGCTTATACTAGATGAACCCTAAGTGACCCAGGGCTTTAAAGTGGTCACAGATCGGCGGTGATTAGATTCAAAGTTCAATCAGTTTCTCTTTCATGTTTGGTTTGTTCTTTGTTGTTTATGTTTCTTGTCTGGATTGATCACCTAGATTAGATTCTTGTTAAGCTGAGGATAGAAGCGAACGCTCGCCTCACTTTAAAACACCAAATCAACAATTAACCTATTCATTGGAGTGTGCCTTTCGTAGGAACCAGTTAGGGTTAATCCACTGAAAGAGTAACTCATAAATCGTTAGTAGTCCCACCAGTTAGTTTAGTCGTCGCAAGAAGCGACCGTACTCGGGCGGCTAATTAATCTTGATAGCTAGATTGGATTGAGCGAACATTCGCCAGTCTTAAACCTAAGGGTAAGGAGTTATGGTGGTGTCTTAGAATTGATTGAACGAGAATTGAAATCCGCTGATCTGTTGATTGCCAATGCTCTTGTGAACTAAGGGGGATTCAAAGTCTAAGCTTGTCTGTTTTCTTTGTTAAGTCAACCAATCTTTAAATCTGTCTTTCAATTTAGTTTTTGATTTGCTTGCATTTTTCTAGAATAGAAGTCGTGGAACTCACACCACGCACAACGTGTTAAACCTGAGTAATCTGCCTTTACATTTGAGTAGACGATCATTAGAAGACCCGTGGAATACGATCTACTTTGCTTCTAGCTTAGTAGTTATTTGATAAACCTGTCATACAACGTTCATCAGCTGTATTACATGCTCTTTCGAGTCTTGAAGCCACCCTTGGGGTGTTTCTCATTCCCTTTTTCTGTTGGATTTTCTTAGCATTGTGGTTGGGTTGTTGCGTGACGTCTAATAAATCTGGGTTTCAACACTGGTTGCAATTTTCCCGACCTTGGAATAGATGGAAGATTGGGAGTTTTGGTGGATTTGGGATTCGTCGTTCGATCGTTTCTGATTGCAGTCGCTTGTTTAGTCCAGACGGGACATTGGAGATGGACTGGATTTCCGTCTTTCGGACGGTTGCAGTGGGTGCCTCCCACGTTCAATGGTGGGTTTTGACCGGTTTGGTTTCTCTTCTTGGTCCTTGGTTCGACCAGTTTAGTTTCCCGGTTGTTTGGTCGTTTTGGAGAAGTTGAGTCATTTACGGGATTTCTGTTTTTTTGTTAAGATGTGGTTGTGTTTGTTTTGACTTCTTATGTCAGCCAATTAACAACTTCCTCTTATTATTTATTGTTGCGTTTTCTCTTTTGGTCAAATCACAGATTCAAAACTCTTTTTTCTACTTGGCTTGTTTTTTTCTCTGTGCATTCAAGATTTTTGTGTTGGTCCTCACATCTACAACTGGGCCTTTTTGGCGGATGTTACATCGCTTTTCCACCTAACCCCACACCTTCTCTCACATCCCCTTCTCCATACTTTAGGTGTTCTTGGCCCTCTCTTCCGTGGGTGTGCTCGAGAAAAAAATTAAAAAAATTAAAGGGTTTTTCCTCTCCATTGTTCATGTGTTAGTTTCTAATTTTGGTGTTGATTGAGTTCTATATTAAATAATATCTTTGTTGATTGTGGATTATTTTCAATATTTTCAGGACAGAACCAGTCATTGAACCAATTTATTGAAAAGTTTGACTGAGATGGGATGATAAAAATTGGTGTCATAAATCAATTGCACTACTTTAAAATAGAAATGTTATTTGTTATTATGGTGAACACTCCGGTGCACTCACTAAAAGTGGGTGCACCGGGTACACCCACTAACATTTTGATAGAAAAATATGTTTTTAATATTTTTTTTTCGAGTATAAGAATCTACATGTTGTTAAAGGATATATAGGACGATTTGAACAAAAAAACTAATTTGGTAGAGATGATAATCTATCATATTGAGAAAAAATGCAGCTGTAGAAAGAAACCTGAAGAACATTAGGTATAATCTTATACTATGATGACTAAAAATTGTAATTAAGCTCAATTTAGACTTATTAAGATTAAATCTATTGATATAACCGATTAGTTCAATAGAAATATCACTCTAGATAGCACAAACGTCAGTGGGTGTACCCGGTGCACCCACTTTTAGTGTGCTTGGTTTGCAATGTTGTCAAGACCGGACCGGACATTGAACCGGGTGAGCTAGAGGTTTAAGGGTCAAAGGTTCAACCGGAATTGAACCGTAAAAACCGTTATAAAGAACCGGTAATATTATTATTTAAAAAAATAAAATCATTATTAGTTCTTCTATAAAAGTTAGGTATCATACTATAATTATATCATATATATGTATACTGTTTTATAAACCCTACAAATTTAAGGCATCAAACTGTAAACTTTACTAAATATATATATGTAGTTTTAAAGAAACCCTAATATTAAATCTACCGCCGCCTCACAGCCTTACTTCCTTCCTTCTTTCTCCTCTTTCTTCCTTTCTTCTATTTTGTGGTTGAATGGACAACATCATCATTAATACCTTCGATTAATATGGACCGAAGATTCATGAACTAGATTATTGGGACGACGGACACGAGGCCACATAGCGGAAACGGGACATCACTAAGGCGAGACGAGACGGCGTATGGAGGACGACGAGGTAAGATGAGACGATGGCCGGTGAGGCGAGATGGCAGACGGCAAGGTGAGACGGCGGATGGCGGACGATGAGGCGAGACGAGATGAGACGAAGTCTGAAGAGGCGAGATGGATGGTCGAAGGATCCAGCGTTATCGATTTGGAAATATCTAAATGGAGAAGAAGATCTGAAGATGCAAAGAGGAACCGTGCAAAACCGTCGATTACGGTTCGAACGAGTCTACCGGTTTCACCGGGTTGAACCGGATAATGTACACAATTTGACCGGACACCATTTAACCTTGAACCGGACCGGATTAGGGACCGGTCATCGGTTTTACTGGTTCGACCGGCCGGTCCGGTCCGGTTTTAACAACATGGTTGGTTTGTAATAACTAAAACTCTTCATAGTAAACGCTTATACCAAGCACACAATTTCAAAACACACTCCACATAATAGAAACACTCGACCAACATCCTTGTCACTCACTGAGAGTCTCCCGACATGATTTCCGAGGCTCCTTCTGCACCGCTTACTCCCGATTAGCTGCGAAGTGACCTGGTGGGTGGTTCAGGGTCAGTCCTTAACATTCAAGTATAAAGGAATGATAAAAGTAACGAGGGCCTTATGATCAAACTGGCATGGTCCTTAATTTCATGGCCGAACTGCGAGAAAAACATTATATAACCATTAGTTCACAATAACACCACAATTAACATCGAAATAGGGCGTCCCCGCTTCCCGCCTAGCTAACCTCTACGCCATCATCGATAAGGCTTACTTATGAGCCTATAGTGTGAAGCGACTTGTTCGAATAAAAGAGAAAAGTAAGATCTTTGCCATGAGTTGGAGATTAAGCATCAAAAGCCATCTGAGGTCGATCCAAGCGAACGAACAAGTCGTCTTGTCTTTCGAGATGAGCTTATCGTGCGAAGTCAAATTCCTTGTCTTCCTCTTGGCAGCTATCTCATATCTGTGTCAAAGAGCTGAGATTCTAAAGCTCTATGCCTCTTCGATACTATGCATGCCTGCTTCTCATCTGCCAATTGCTTATCCTCAGACCAGACTGAAGTGGGGGACATCCCCCTTTGAGAAGATTGCATGTGTTAAAAACCTTCGTCCTGACACCACCTTACGCCCCTATTTCACAAGAGTCGCTATTCTTCCCGACTACCATGAATCGATTGGGGCTATCAATACCCAACTCCCATCGTCTGGTTGGGGCTATCCGTACTCATCTACTGTGATTCGACTGGGGCTAATAATACCCAACTTCCATCACCCGGTAGGAACCTGTATCCATCGATGTACCCGACGGAGGACAAGCTAGCGAGGCTCTACTTTCCACCTGTATACACTAGGTGCCAAACATCATCAGATACATCATGGTGTAACCATAACCGAATCAAACACTATTTGGTATAAAACCAATGGTTCCGGAAAGATAGAACTTTCCGTAGAAACGACACCTTGTTGTCAAAACCAAGACTTTCCGTCTTAGTTTCCAGGTAAGTACGGGAGTCACTCGGACTACTTAAATCCCTCTAACCTTAGGCATCATAACTTTATAAACCGATTTAGTAAGGATCCATGTCACTCATTACTCTGAATAATTTAACCTATCGGGAAAACCAACTCCGATGGGTTAGTACTCGGTTAGCAGTAAATTACCACGAGAATTATAAAAATCTTAATTTAAGCATATACGAGGCCAAAATAAGGCCCGAGTACCTCACTCGTTGATCCGGTTCCCTTCAAACGATTAATTCAGAAATAATCACCATATTTGGTTAATGGCAAAGTTTAACCAAGTAGCTATTTAAATTGAGGAATTAATTAATCCAAGAAATTTACCCCCTTAAACCAACCCACCTATAAATCGAGTCGGTTGACTTGGAAATCGGTTCCGTAGCTTGAATCGGATTGAAATAAGGAGTTAACGGACTTTCGTAACTTTCGGGCCAAATTGTACTAACTGAAAAAGGTTAAATGTCAAAAGTTGACAGTTAAGGATCAAACTGTCACAAGGAAAAACTTCAAGGGCCGAAATAACAAAGGAAAAAGAAGGAGGGACTGCACAGGTAATTTACCTGTTCCTTGTTCCTGCACCTGCAATTCTGCAGCTCTGCCAATTTCTGATGAGGGATTAAACGATTTTGGTGAATGAGAACTCAATTCTGAGAAAGGGGTTAGTTTTAGGAGCTTAAGACGAGTTGATAGAGCTTTTCAGTTTAGGCCGACGATGCCCGGAACCTTAAACCCATTTTTGGTCGGAGATGGTGATAGAGTGACGGAGAAACGGTTTTAGGAAGAGGTACGCTTTGATTCGAAGGAAGAGCCGGGTTTTATAGGCTTCAGGGAGTCGGATAGAGCCAAAAAGGATAAGGTTCACGGGTTGAATAGAATTCTGGAAAAGTCGTTGATTTTCCCGGGATTTCCGCCGGAGTGGTATCAATTCTTGTCCGTTTTGGCGTTACTCGGCCATTAATGGAGTTGGAGAGCTGTGGATTCACGGGGTGATGATTTACAATCATCAAAACCAGACAAACATCAATAATATGAAGGTTTGATCCCTCACCGGAGGAGTTGCCGGAAACAGAGGTGCAAACGGAGGTTTCATTTCCATTGGGGAAGATGATGAATAGTGATGACGTCACTATTACGTCATCATCTGAAAAAAATAGAGATTCGAACATGAGATTTTTGGGTTGTTGGTTCGGTTCCTCAACCAACTCGTCCAAAAATAATTTTTGACTACCGCGAATGAACTTAACTTGACCCGAAATCATTTAATCATTACGGTTAATCATTACGGTCATTTCTCAATCGTATGAAAAAAAAATCAACCGTATGATTTTTTTTTTTTAATTCGGGGTGTAACATTTCTCCCTTCCTTCAGGAAATTTCGTCCCCGAAATTCTAGTTAATGGATTTACGAAAAAAACTTATAACTTAGACGAGTAAAGATTACCAACCTGGTTTAGTCCAAGAAGAGTTCAGGTACTTCTCCCTCATACTCTTCTCCGTTTCCCAGGTTGCAGCTTCCGTTCCCTAATTCCTCCATACGACCTTAACCATAGGAATCTTTTTCTTCCGTAGATCCTTCTCTTGTCGATCTACTATCTGCACCGGAACCTCCTCATAGGTTAGGTCGTCGGATAACTCAATGTCTTCCGATTTGAGTACGTGATCCGGGCTAGATCTGTAAGCTCGAAGCATGCTTACATGGAATACATCGTGTATTCGAGATAAGCTAGGAGGTAACGCCAGCCGGTACGCTAGTGGACCGATACGTTCTAGTATCTCATACGGGCCGATGTACCGGGGACTTAATTTCCCTTTCTTCCCAAATCGCATGACTCCCTTCCACGGAGACACCCGCAGAAATGCTCGCTCTCCTACTTTCCCAGGCCTTTCTGCGTTACTCTTATGACGGTCTTGAGCAGCTTTAAGATTCTATCGTATTTCCTCGACTTTTTCTACCGTCTTCTGAATAATCTCAGGCCCTTCCAGTTGCCTTAATCCCTCCGCGTCCCAGTATAACGGGGTTTGACATTTCCTCCCATAGAGTACTTCATAAGGCGCAGCTTTTATCGAACTGTGATACTGATTGTTGTAAGCGAATTCTATTAATGGCAGATGCTCATCCCATGCTCCCTTCATGGTTAGGGCACAAGCGCGAAGGAGATCCTCCAATGTTTTAATGGTCCTCTCCGATTGGCCGTCGGTTTGGGGTGATATGCCGTGGAGAAGTGCACTTTTGTGCCCAAGACCTTTTGAAGACTCACCCAGAATCGAGAAGTAAAGCTAGGGTCTCGATCTGACACAATGCTGACCGGAACTCCGTGCAATCGCACAATTTCTCGAATATACAACTCTGCCAGCTCATCCGGTCCGGGCTTGAATTTGATGGGAATGAAGTGGGCCGCTTTCGAGAATCTATCCACTATGACCCAAGCGCCATCATGTCCCTTAGGAGTCCTTGGTAGCCCGTACATAAAGTCTATGGTAATCTTCTCCCACGTCCACTCAGGAATCTCTAGAGGTAAATGCTGGATAGCTGGGGCCTGATGTTATGCCTTAATCATCTGACATTCAAGGCAACAATGAACGTGCTCCGCTACTTCTTTTTTCATGCCAGGCCACCAATAGTGCTTCTTCAAGGTTTAGTACATCTTGGTAGCTCCCGAGTGCATTGCGTAAGGTGCCGAGTGGGCTTCATCGAGTATGTCTTGACGAAGTTTGTCTATGTTTGGGACACAAGCCCGTCCTTGACAAGTTAGTAAGCCGTTAACCAGAAGAAATCTCGAAGCCTTTTCTTCCTTGAGCCGCTCTTTGAGTTTCCTTATTTATGGGTCGTCCTCCTGTTTTTCTTGATCTTGTCGTAGAGTAGCGGACGAATCTTCAAATTTGCTAAGAGAGCTGTGACTCCCTCTACTCGAACTTCAACGTTCAGAGCCCGAAGTGCGGTGAGTTCTGGTAGTGGGCTATCCTTTTTCCTACTTAAGGCATCTGCAACCAAATTGGCCTTCCCGGGATGATATTTGATTATACAGTCATAATCATTGACCAATTCGATCCACCTCCTTTGTCTCATATTTAACTCCTTTTGTTCGGTTAGATGTTGCAAGCTCTTGTGATCCGTAAAAATGGTGAACGTTTCACCGTAAAGGTAGTGTCTCCATAACTTCAAGGCGAATACCACGGCTGCTAACTCCAGGTCATGGGTGGGGTAATTGACCTCATGCTGTCGTAGTTGTCGAGAGGCATAGGCAATAACCCGCTTTCCTTGCATTAGTACGCATCCCAAACCTTGGTGTGACGCGTCACTATAAACCGAGTACTCTTCCCCACTTTGTGGAAGAGTGAGGACAGGCGCGGAGGTCAGCTTCCTTTAGCTCGTCAAACGCTTTTTGACACTTCTCATCCCAATGAATGTTGTTCCCTTGTGAAGCAGCTCAGTCATTGGTCGAGCAATGCGTGAGAATCCTTCCACGAACTTCCGATAGTACCCTGCCAGGCCCAGGAAGCTTCGTACCTCAGACACATTCTTTGCACCTTCCAAGTTCCAAGTTCCAAGTTCCAACTAATTGCACCAGCCAACTGAATAACCAAACTGCACCAGCCACTAACAACAATGATTAAGAAATAGAAATGATTAAGCCAAAACGATTAAGAAATAGAAATCCCAAATGAATAAGTCAAAATGATTGAGAAATAGAAATCCCAAATTCCCAACACTACAAGAAAATCCGGTTTTTAGTCGCGGATAAATGTTCTGTTTGTCACGGATATGACCGCGACAAACAAGAGTTAGTCGCGGATGACACATCCGCGACTAAAATCACCCATACAAACGGTGTTAGTCGCGGATGTGGCATACGCAACAAACTTTGTCGCGGATAGGTTATCGCGGTTTTTTCCGTGACAAATGACTTCAGTTCGATTAATGGTCATTAATGTTTGAATATCCGCGACAAACTGAAACATATCCGCGACAAACACCAAAAAAAAATTTTTTTTAAAAAAAATTCTGGAATCTCCTCGTCACTCTCTTCCTCTACATGACTCCTCTGTAAGAATCACAAATACAAAACTGAAGCAAATCGAACAGCTATCATAAACCCAAAATAGATATCTAAATGCGGTGAAATGATTACCGATCTGGAGGAGTAAGTAGCGACAGGAAGTTTACCGCCGAGACTGCAATCAACGGAAACAACATAAGAAATTAAGAAACATCGTAGTGAGTTTGAAATGGAGTAGAGTGAACTTTTCATTGTTTTACCTCTCGACGTAGTTGCGGAAGAAGGAGAGGGAAGGATCGGTGAGGACGGTGGGATTGGACTTGCAGAGGTCGACGAAGTTCTTCAGTTCCTTGAGCTTGGCGGTGTCCGATGGCGACACAGATGGAAGAAAGTGAAGAAGCGAAGGGATTGGGGGAGAAGAAACGAAGGGATCGGAGGAAGAGAGTGAAGAAGAAATAATAAGTAGTGTACAAATGATTCCATTTGTCGCGGATAATTATATATATCCGCGACAACGGTTGTCGTGGATGCATATCCGCGACAAACCCCAACAAAACAGCTAATCATTGTCGCGGACAATATCCGCGACTAAATATCCGCGACTAAAAACCGGATTTTCTTGTAGTGCAACAACATTCAACAATAGAATTATAGAACAGTAACAACTAACAATAGATTATGAGAGACGAGCCCCCTTTAGGCCTTAGGGATTCACTGCAAATCAGATTTTATTTTTCCGACATTCAGATGCGAGAGATTAATGGATTTAGTTTATTAGTTATGGATTTTATTTTTTAATAATAATAATAAATTTAATAGTTCGGGCCAAACGGACTTAATGGGTACCCACGGGTATTACCCATTCGGGTAGTGGGTACCCATATGTCTCAAAAGCCACCCCGTAGCCCAAACCCATTCGGGTAATGGGTACCCAATACCCATTAAGAAACGGGCCGGGCTCGCGGGCACCCATAACCCGGCGGGCCAACTTCCACTCCTAGTTTTCGGTGAGAACTTTGGCCTGTGTGGTCCAATTTTCCGCGTCAGTTTATTTTAATTATTTTCAAAGAATTTCTCGGTGAGAACTTCCACATTCTCGCTGAGAACTTAAAAAAAATCTCTTCCCCTTATCCGGAACCAGAAAAAAACTCCCCCCCCCCAAAACTCGTTCTTTTCGCTGAAAACCGCTCATTTTTTCCTGCTCCCATAGTCGACTATCATCTCCGTCTCCATAGCGTCCCCCTTCCCCTCTCCCAGCCAAGTCAAACGCATCTTAGATCATCCAAATCGGAGCTCTATAGCTCCGGTTTCACCCGAAATAGCATTTTCGAGTTTTTCGCCGATTTCATCACCTTCTGTCCATTTTCTTGCAATATGTCTTGAAGTTTAGTTGTTGGGTTTTTCATTACGAATCTTTTGACATATTGATTGTCCTGTTTTGATGAGTTTTGTTTTCGGCTGATTTTCGTTCTACCTCGATTTACGTGCCTGCTGATTCGGCATGAATTTTGTGTTCCTGATTGAACATAGATGCTCTAGAATGTGCTAGGATTCTTGTTCCATGACTTTATGCTGATTGAATATCATTTGCATTGTCGAATTGTCGATCGTAGCGGAATTGTTGACTTTGGTTGACCGAACGGTTGACTTTGCATTCTAGTCATCCTAATGTTGTGCCGTCGATTCCTGTGCGTTCCCTGTGATTAATGAACACTGCTGAACATTTGAACTAGCTTATCCCCACTTAGTTTTCCTCGTTTCTAAGCGAAATTGAGTTTTTTTTATCAAGTGTGGGTAAGATTTTGGTTTGACTAATTGTGGTTTCGTGTCTCAATTTTTGTTAGGAACCCAGGAAAGAGACCAAGACGTAGTGGTCCAGGCTCCACATCCGCCACCCCAGAACCCATGGACACCGGGAGGGTGTCGCCACACCCGCCGCTCCCAACCCCCGGGAAATTGATGGCCTCCACCCATTCATCACCAGGCTCCCTCCATACTGCTTTGAGCGGTATTGGACGATCAGAGACGTCCCTCCGGCCGACATTGCATCCCTCTCCATGGAGTCCATCCAGGAGTTCGACACCGAGTGGTTCAACAATGTCCGCTCCTCCATCACTCAAGCGGGATTTCTCGACCTCATGACGATTATCTCCTCATATCCTTTCGTCGCCCTTCAGGAGTTCTGGAGTTAAACCCTAATCCGGATAAAATCTTAACCCGACTCGGAGATGGATAAGGTGTGAAAATCAAGATTCTGACTCAGATTATGCATCTCCATGTCCCCTAATCCTAATAAGACTTGGAAACACGGTTCTTCAGCGCATGGCATCACGTTTTTCTGGTCCGGAGCGGAATCTGGACCACGGTCGGATTTCCTGGGCACGCTCGGAGCGTGCTGGATCATTCGGGTCATCCTTCATTCCTTATATGTATCCAACAAGGCTTTTTTAAGGTTTGTCCTAGCAGCATAGGGAGTCCTTGGGCATCAGCAAATCTTGGAAAACACGGGCGGATTGTTGGCTCGGCTCAAGTCGCCTCTATGTGGTGCCAAGGTGTCGGCCTAGTGCCTGTGCCTGGCTTGGCTCTGGGCCTTTGTCTGATCTGACCAAACTTTCAGTCTTCTGTCTTTAGCTGGCCTCTAGGAATTCCTTAAGGGTGTCTCTGGGCAGGGGCTTGGCCCTGGGGCTCACAGGAGTTGGTCTAGGCTCGTGTCTCGGCCCGACATCAACATCAGTGTCGGGTGTGGCATCATCCTGGCTTCAAATTCGCATGGGGCTTGTGGAGGTTTGTACTTGAACAAAGTGACGTACCTATCGTTGAGAAACCTCCCAAAGGCATGGCTAGAAAAATGTCTCGGCTCTAAGCGCTTCTTGTACGGGCTTAGACTTCGGCCCCATGCTGGTAACCCGGGTGGTGTGTAGGAATAGGTGATTACTCTAGGTCTGGTGGCCGTGGTCATTTTAATAACTAATGTGGAGGCCACCGTGAACATCATGGCTCAAGCCCTAGCCCAACAGCAACCTACACTGGCCAGGATGGAGGGAAGAGCAGAAGATCACGGAGCCAATGGAGCTGAACTACAGGGAGATCCCAACCGAAGGGCCAGGAGAGTAATCCATGAAATTGATGATGATGTGAGCCGCCTCAAGATCACGGTGCCAAAATTTGCTGGAAAGGCGAATGTCGACGAGTACATTGATTGGGAGAGAAGCATGGAGGACTTCCTTGATTGCCACAATTATTCTGAAAGAAAAAAGGTAACTGTTGCAACCATTGAGTTTACTGATTATGCTGCTCTTTGGTGGAGAAAACTCAGGAGGCAGGTCCAACGTATGAGGAGGACCGAATTGAAACATGGAGGGATCTCAAGAGGAGGATGAGAAGAAGGTTTGTACCGGCTGCCGACACACGTGAGTTGCACACCAAGCTTCAATCTTTAAGGCAAGGAACCATGTTCGTAGAGGAGTACAACAAGGAGATAGAGATGCTTGTGACCAGGCTTGACTTGAAGGAAGATGAGGAAGCCATAGTAGCTAGGTTCACCAACGGGTTACAAAGAGACATCATGCACCAAACATAATCAACTATGTTGATTATGATGATCTTGTAGCTCTTGCCATCCGTGTAGAGAGAGAGAGCTGAAGAATGACTTTGGAAAGAAAGCCACAGCCACGCCACCTAATGCCAGTCCTTGGAGGGGAAATTCTCGTGTAGGCCACACCCCTTGGAGGCCAGGCGCTAACTGGAGCACCATGTCCTAACCGGGCCCTCACACACGAGACACGACACCACGGGTAACACTTACACCCAATACTCCTAATGTTCAAAATTCTAACCCACGTCCTACTGGAATTTTGTGTTTTACATTCCAAGGGAGAGGACACATCTCTAGAGACTTCCCAAACCAAAGGACCATGGTGCTTATAGAAGGAGAGGTGGTGAAGGATGATGAAGGTGAAGTAATCATGGAGGACACAGATACCGATTCAGAAGATGGAGAGGAGGTGCCTCAAACTGGATTGGAGAATTTTTCAGGCATGCTTCTACGTCCCCTGATCCCGGAGCCAGAAGTTGATTCGGTCAATCTAACCGAGCCAGTGCCCAGCACCGAACCGGCCCCAGCGCCCAGCACTGGAGCACTTCCTAGCCTCGGAGTCCTACCCAGCCCTGTAGCACTGCCCAACCCCGGAGCACTGCCCATCCCCAGAGCCCTGCTCAGCCTCGGAGCCGGAGTTCTTCCCAGCATCGGAGCACACCATATCGGCCCCGATACACACTGAAGCGCCGATCCACACCCCACCACGAGCCTAGACATGCACCATCACCCTGGAATACAATGGGAAGCTGTTTCCTATCACATTTTAAAGGCTGCCCAACATAAGAAGAAGAGTACACATCCTTAGAAGAAGGAGAGGGCACAGATTCAAAGAACAAGGATACAATGACTCCGGAGGCGTGGAGACGTTCTCACACATGTCCACCCCAAGCCTAGAGGGTGAAGCTAGCACGGACACCCCGTCTGATGTGGCCAACATGGACACCGACAGCCTAAGCACGGACAGACCGGAGCCTTGGTCCTATACAGAGTCTGAGCACAGCCTAAGCTCAGAGCGCCGCGCCAACTCCCCACCGGATATTACTACACAAGTGACGGGTATATGAAGGAGACTGCTAGGTGCTCAAAGAAGAAGAGAAAAGGATTCGAGGTTGAATCCTAGGCAAGAAGAGGGGGATGACCACAACCACCAGACCCGGAGCGATCACCTATTCCTACACACCACCCGGGTCACCAGCACGGGGCCGAAGCCTAGGCCCATACAAGAAGCGCTTAGGCCGAGACATTTTTTAGCCATGCCTTTGGGAGGTTTCTCAAGCCTAGGTACGTCACTTTGTTTAAGTACAAACCTCCCCCAGCCCCAGACAATTTGAAACCAAGATGATGCCACACTCGGCACTGATGCTCATGTCGGGCCAAGACACGAGCCCCAGGCCAAGCCTAGCACCGAGATACGGTCCCAGGCCAACTCCTGTGAGCCCCAGGCCAAGCCCCTGCCCAGAGACACCCTTGAGGCATTCCTAGGGGCCAGCCAAAGACAAAAGACTGAAAGCTTGGCCAGATCAGACAAAGGCCCAGAGCCAAGCTAGGCACAGGCACCGGGCCGACACCTGGGCACCACTTTGAGCCAAGCCAACAATCCGCCCGTGCTTTCCAGGATTTTATAATGCCCAAGGACTCCTTATGCTACCTGGAAAAACCTTCAACAAGCCTAGTTGGATTCGGAGAAGGACCTGAATGATCCAGCACGCACACACACTCCGAGCGTGCCTAGGAAATCCGACCGTGGTTCGGATTTCGCTTTGGACCAGGAAAACTTGATGCCATGTGCTGAAGGACCGTGTTTCCAAGTCCTATTAGGATTATGAAACACGGAGATGCATAATCCGAGTCAGAATCCGGATTTTCACACTCCAACAATCTCCCAGCCGGATTAGGATTTTATCTGGATTACGGTTTCACCATATTAGCCGGTTTAGGTTTATCTTCCTATTTAGTCTTTTTAAGTGTTTTATTCGAACTTCCTTTTTAGTTTTCAATTTTTTAGGAATATTTTAAACTTTTTAGAGATAGAATAAGAGTAGGATTCAGAGAGCTTGTTCCTGAATCCCTCATTATAAATAAAGGCATTTGGCCATCGATGTAAGATAGACTTTGATTAAATAAATTTCAGAACACAAGTTCTTTTCCCTTCAAGCTTTTGCTCGTTGTTGCTTAGCTTAAGGTATCAGTTTATCATCTAGGGTATTCACTGCTTGGTGTGGCACCTTCGACTGGACACTTAGGGTTCCTAGCTATATACAACTAGCGGGTCCAAGTACTTTCCATCTAGGTTTTGATAGGTTTGACTTGTTGCTAGGGTAATCAACTTGCGGTGGTTAGGGTTTCGGCACACGGTTGTCATGGTTCACATCAGGTAGGGTGCTAGAAAAATTATGCTTGAACTTGTTTGCTTATCTGTGATTCCGTGGTTCGTTTCAATTTCTCTAGCTAGAATTACTTGGTTCTTGACTTTTGATGTTAAGTTGACTTCAATTTTTTCACAATGATGCTTAAACTGCTTAATTTAGAGAACCTGTAACCAACATGCCTGCATTGATGCTAAATGAACCTGGTCAGAACAGAAATTAGAATCATGATTGCAGTGTCACTTTGAATTGCATGAAAATGACTCGAGTCCGACTAGCAGCCAATGGTGAGCTTTTGATCCGTTGCACATAACTAGCAACTTTTATTCCTTTTTAGTGGCGTTCTCGTACTTTGAATGAGTTAGAATTTGCATGAGACCTATTTGAGACCACACGATAACACGAGTACTAGGATGATAGAGGCACCTAGAATGGCTACTTAAACTAGAAGCCATCCCGATATTAATCCCTCTAGGTGTAAACCCTTGTGCTTGACCTGTTTTTTCGGTTCAATATTACATTATAGCCATTTCCCATGTTTTTGTTCACCCCGTTGATCCGTGTGGTAGTAGTTTGAGATTAGTTAACCGGAAGTCGGTCTGTGTTGACTTGCCTATAGCCAGTAAACCAATGGTCTTAGCTAGTATGTCTAGACGTGTAAACCCCTCTAACAACTAATAAATTTAGCACTAAAAGAAAAAATAGAAAAACAGAAAAATACAAAGAAAATGTTCGAAAAGTTATAAGTCAAAGTAGTAGTTAGAAATTTCAAAACCTTCTTCTCCCTACATAAGGAAGAACGAAAGCAATAAACAAATATAGAAAGAAAGAAAAAACAATAAATAAAAAGTGCTAAGTTGCTGAGGGTATCATAGGATGAGCGTACATTATTTCACCCCGTGTCTGGTTAGACGGTAGGGATCCATAGATTTCGATTCGAGGGAGGTTAGTTGATTGCTACACCGCACCAAACCCATCATCATCACTCATCCCTTCATCCATTCATCATAAGCCCTTGTACTATAGCATCGTTACAGTCCCTTGCAAAGTCCTTTTGACTAGTTTCTCGTGTTGTCACCGTGGTGGAGATTGTGGTCAAAATGCAAACCTATAACAATAATTCGGTCGAGAAAGTGATTGAGAGTATAAACACGTCCCTAAACACAGATTGTGAGAGTTCCCCCATTTTACCAAATATTTTTTGTGTGACGAAGTCTGGTCGGTTAGGTCAGCTTTGTGCATGATTGGTGATTGCTACTTGATTGTGTGCATAGAATTCGTGAGACCGATTGTTTGGCTGATGTGTATGCATATTTAGGTTAATTGTTCTAAGTGTATCGGTTTAAAATTCATTGTTAAGACTTCAATCTCAATTTAATCAATCTTGTCATTTGTGAACTTGAGTGCATTCTAATTCAATTTGCTTGAGGACAAGCAAAAGCTTAAGTGTGGGGTAATTTGATGAAACTAGAATTATCATGATTATCAGTCCCGTTTAAGCAACATTTCATTGCTTGTAACACGACTTTAGGGGTAGTTTAGTGGGTTTTCATTGATTAACGCTATTTCCTACTGAATTGGTTACTTTGGCCCATTTCGCGCCTATTTGATGTGTTTTCTAGTGTCTCATTGAGTGCACAGGTTTTTGCCGTCAGATAGGTAGCCATCGGACATGTTCGGGACACAATGAAGCCTCAAGAAATGACCCGGGATCAATCCAGAACTCAATCCGATCAAAGAAGCTTGGAAAAATGCCCAGCGCTCAAGCTCTCGGTGAGAACTTGTATAATCTCGCCGAGAAAGTGCCCAAGAAGTTAGTACAATTCTCGTCGCTGGAAGATTTATGAAGAAGATTGAAGTTCTCGTCGGGAACATTGTAAAGAAATTGGAATAACTTGCAACGCTATTCTGAATTAATTTACAAGTGAGTTTTTGGTGAGAACTTCAATATTCTCGCTGAATACTTGTCCCTTTTCTGGGTATGTTTTGGAAAAGCAACTATTTAAGTAACGTCTCAACCCCAATTCAAGGGAGACTGAATTTCTGACTTCAAGAGTGATAGGACAGAGTTTTGAGCGATTATTGGAGTTCCCGGAGAGATCCTAACAAAGTCTTTCCACCTCGGAGGTACTCGGAGCTAGGAGTGAAGATTTCTAGAGATTGAAGCTTCGCGGAATCGTCAGAATTAGGTTTTCAGATTCCTTCTATTCTTCCTCTGTATGATGAATTATTTTGTTCTCTTCGATTCTCTTACTTCGAACATGAGTAGCTAAACTTGTTAAGCTTAGATTAGATGAACCCTAAGTGACCCGAGGCTTTAAAGCGGTCACGGGTCGGCGGTAATTAGATCTTAGTTCATACAGTTTCTTATTCATAATTGGTTTGTTCTTAATCTGTATTTCTTTTCTAGCTTGATCACCTAGATTAGTTTCCTTTCATAGGAACCATTAAGGGTTAATCCGTTTCTAGAGCAGCTCATTAAAATCAATCTGGTGCACCAGTTAGTTATCCGTTGCAGAAGTGAACGCGTGGACGGTTAATTATTCTTGGTAGTTAGTTCCGATAGAGCGAACGTTCGCAGACTTAGACCTAAGGGTAAGGAGTTGTGACGGTGTCTAAGAACTGAATAAATTAGGATTGCAAGTCGCTGGTTTCGTCGGTCTTTCGTTAATCAACCTTAATTCAATCAATCTGTTTCTCAATTTCAATTTCCTCGCATAATAGTTTAGAAGTCGTGGAACTTAAGCCACGCAACTTGTTTAAAACCTGAATTTTTTCCAACTTCTTTAATTAAACATTTTGAAGAAACCCGTAGAATACGATTTATCCTACTTTAGTGGGATATTATTTGATACCCTGTTCTGCACGTTATCGCCAACTATTAACTCGAAAACTTTTAAGTCAAAAAGTCCAACTTCCATTAATTGGGTATATAAAATTTCCGCAAATTATTAATTTAATTCAAAATTAAAATCCATCGAGTGTAAAATGAGGTACGAGAAATTTTTTAATTTCTGGCCGGTTACTCGAAACGGGGTCGTTAAAACAAAAATGAATATAAAAGGTTAATACAATATGAAAAAGAACCTCTCAACATTTATAGTAATAAACTCTGACTAAAACTAATGACAGTGTTAGAAGGAAAACCTCCGTCCTCTAATGCCCATCTCCATTCTAGTAAACATCAACGAGCGGTGTGCTTGCTTGACCAATAAACCAATTATCATAAATATGAAACAAAAAACCCTACTTGCATATGGAACTTCTGAACTAATCAGAAGCAGAGATTAGAGAGCGCGGTTAACCCAAAATCAACATTGGGGAACTCTCGATCCCAAAAGACTTTCCTAAACCCCCTTGTTTGTTCATCAAAAAGTACAGGACAACTATCGTTGGAGAGGGGACAATAATCGTTTTCTATACCTTTCTCCATCACCGTTGCCATGAAAATTTCCACGACTATTGAATTGTCAACAACAACCATTGCCATATCTCATTCGTTGGGACAGGAACACCGACTGTTGTCCTCCTCATCCAGAAACTCAGATAAAAATAGCAGCAACATCTAACCCCAAGGATACTAACGCTCCAATCACATTAGAACAGTTCTCAAACACATCAAAACCAGAATCACAATGCAAGATACATATAGTAACGGGTCGTGAAAGTATATGTAATAATGGGTTGTTAACAATGTGTTGATAAGCATAAAATCCAACCACAATGATATTGTACATTCATGTAACCATAAATCCGACCATAATCTCTTCAATAAATTGCATTAAATCCAAACTAAATCCCACCATAATAGTACCAATATGCGAAAATAAGACCGAAAAAAGAAAATAAATTAATAGCCTTTCATTACCATATACCTTACGCGACTTCACCTTCTCTCGTTGGGCAGACATTTCTCGTTCCCGTTTACCCTTTGATTTCAATTTTTAGTTGATTTATTTGGTTATTCTTCTCCTTTAATTTATGATAACTGTAAAAACAGTGGGCAAATAACTAACCTACAAGAGTAGGATAGATCGTATTCCACGGAGTTCTTCTCTACGTTTACTCAAAGGAAATTAACAATTATTCGGTTTAAACAGGTTGTTTGGTGTGTGTTCCACGAATTTCTAATGCTATTATGCAAGGAAAATGAAATTGAGTTGATTGATTGGTTTTGGTTTTGATTAACAAACAAAAGCTTAGACTCAAATCCACCTAAGATCACCAAGGCATTGGCAATCATAAGACCGGTAGTTTTCAAACTTAATTCATTTAATTCTTAATCACATTCGTAGCTCCTTACCCTTAGGTCTAAGTCCACTCGCTACTATTGAACTAGCTACCAAGATCGATTATCCGTCTGTGCGTTCGCTTCTGCAACGGATAATTGACGTGTGCACTTGAATTGATTCTATGAGCTACTCTTGAAACGAATTAACTCTAAAGGACTCCCACTTGAGGAGTGATTCCATTGAATAGGTTAACTAATTGATTTAACGTTCTAGAACAAGGCGGACGTTCGCTAACTATCCTTATTCTAACAAGAATCTAATCTAGGTGATCAAGCTAGAAAAGGAATGAAAATGAAGAACAAAACAATTATGAATGAGAACAGACTGAATTAAGATCTAATTACTGCCGATCCGTGACCGCTTTAAAGTCCCGGGTCAATTAGGGTTCATCTAATCTAAGCTTGGCAGGTTTGGCTACTCATATTCAATACAAAAGAATCAAAGACTACAATAGAATTCATCTCATAGTGGAAGAACAGAGAAGATATGAAAACCTTAATTTCGACGATTCCTTGATGCTTCGATCCTTGAGAAGTCTTCAATTCCTAGGTCCGAGCGTCTTTCGGGATGAAATGATTATGAATAAATCTCTCCAAGAACTCCAGAATATGCTCTGACCTCTTCCTATGTGTAGGAAAAGTCTGAAAATGGAGAATGGCTCAAAGGAGGGCTGAATTGCTCCTTAAATAGGCTGAAAACCGAATATGTATTGAGTCTGGAAAGGCAAAACTTTTCGCCAAAGACTTTATACTTTTCGGTGAAAAGTTCTTCAGAAAGTATTTCTCAATTTCTGTGCTGGAAATTTTCACTTGTCCCTTCACAAACTTTTCGCCGAAGACTTTATACTTTTCGGCGAAAAGTTCTTCATAATATATCTGATCATTTCCGCGAAAAAATCCATCTTGTTTTCTTCACAAACTTTTCGGCGAAGACTCTGAACTTTTCGCCGAAAAGTTCTTCATAATAATTAATTTGATTTCTTTGTTGGATTCTTTGACAATTCTTCATTAAGTTTTCGGCGAAAACTTTGATGTTTTCACCGAAATGTTCTCCTCTGAGCAGTTGTGAATACGTTCTTGATCGTCTAACTTCTCCGATGGTACCAGGCTCTATCTTAAGGCTTCATTGCATCCCGAACACTCCTGACGGCTACTTATTCGATGGCAAAAACCTACGTACTAACATAGACACTAGAAACACATCAAATATACCTAAAACGGGCCAAGGTAACCAAATCGACAGGAAATAGAGTAAATGAACCGAAATTAACTAAACTACTCCTAAAACGTGTTTCAAACAATGAAATGTCATTTAATTGGGGCTGATAATCACGATAGTTCTAGTGTCATCAGTTTAGCCGGCTTAGTTTGGTATTGACAAGCTTCTCCATCATTGTTACCTAAAAAAATAGTAAGAAGGGTGTACTAGGACATTCAAAACTATTTGGGTGTACTAGGACATGCAACGATGAAAAAACAAACCTTGCCCAATAATAGTTTTCTTCAAACTAGAAGACTCATCCAACCGCTCAACATTTGACCCTAATAAAAAATAAGAGGCTTTCAGTGCACTTAAAACATATAGCGACACAATAACACTAGCGAAAAGGTGTAGAAAATTTATCAAACGATTAACAAACCTTCTTCAGTACGGTTGTCATTCCAATCAGGATTGTTTTGAACTTCGAGATGCTCGTTATAATCTTGTTCGTACTCAAATTCTATCGATATGTTGAGGTTAATTTCCGGTGACTTGTTGAGTGATAAAGGATTTTACCAAGGTCGTATTCCACGGGGTCCTCTCATAAACCAATACTCACACTTCTCATAAACGGTCTAGACATTTGAAATTGGTTTGGTTTGATAAAAAATTCAGAAACAAAAGCAAAGATTCGCAATACTAACAAATTAAACAAGAAAGAAAGGTGGCTCAAATCAAAGACAAAGGGGGTTCTCTTGGTGGGTATTTCATCATGCTCAAGAGGACTAATTGAACAAACAAGCCAGCCAAGATCGAGTTTGCATTCGGATGACCATGCATTTCACTTCTATAGACTCAATGCACTCTCATAGCACCAAATCCCTATCCTAATACCACTCAACTTAGGCTCTCGCTCTCAAGCTAAGTGAAAAAGGATGCATTCTAAGTGTTTGATGAAATGTCAAGACACAAGACCCTCTCTTAAGACTCTATGACCACAAGGCTAGGCACAACACTCTCATATCAATGCCCTAACACTAAGAGATTCACCAAAAAGCCTTTTCAAAACTCAATTGAATGAAAATCCACATGCACACCAAGTGTTCGATAAAATGCCCAAGAGAGAAATCAAGTGAAAATGGTTGAAACAAGATGATCTAATCTCTTAGAACACACTCATTTCAATCCCTAGACCTACAATCTATGCAATCCAAGCACTCTCATGCATCAAATCACATTGAATGGACCAAATCAAGCAAACATGGCATAAAATGGCATTAAGAACAAGTCTAGAAATCATCCTCATACAACCAAGATTAATCATGGCAAGTCTATACAATCATGCCTCTATCATGGCATAACTAATCTACCCATCCAAGAATGAACCCTAGATACTCAGCCACACATGGCCAAGGGAGTAAAGAGAAAAGAAGGAAGAATGGTCACCAAGAACACCATAGATGAATCCTTTTGATGATCTTCACTTCTCCACTTGTAAGCACTTCTCCCAAGGTTTGTTGGCTTCAATCCTAGCTCCAATGGCTTCAAATTGCTCCAAAAATGTGTTCTAGGGTTTGAGGGTTCGTGGGTATGTGTTTGGGGTTCAAGAGAGATCAAAGAATGCTCCAAAATGGCAAAAAACAAGAGTATTTATAGTGCAGGGAGCAGTGCACGGCGTGCATCCCTGCACTCTGCAGAAAACTCGATCTTGTAATGCTCATATCTCCCTCTTCCGGACTCCAAATGACCTTCCGTTTGCTCCTATGTGCTCCTTGTCATCCGTACTTCGATGCTATAACCTGAAAATGCACAGAGGCAACTTCAATAGACAACGAATTTGGCTCCAAAGTGGCAACCGGACAACAAATGGACACTTTGCGCAAAATATCAATAAAAGTATATAGAGCATGGCAT
Organism: Linum lewisii; assembly: GCA_034768395.1. Classification (NCBI taxonomy): domain Eukaryota; kingdom Viridiplantae; phylum Streptophyta; class Magnoliopsida; order Malpighiales; family Linaceae; genus Linum; species Linum lewisii. The sequence goes on along the minus strand of CM068298.1, from coordinate 12,427,375 downwards.
CTCACGATCAAACACGGGCATTTCATAGGTCAATCATAGGCTCAAAATGCACTAAATAAAGTCACATCATTGAGAAAGAACAAACTATGAGTAAACATGACTGATGACTATATTGGATGCGGAATTGAAAAAGTTGGAACTAATCGCCCGGAGAATATCCAACTAGGGGTGGCAGTCCCAACCGAGTAACCGAGGATCCGCCCGAAACCGACCTGGTCAACTCGTTTTTTTTCATTTGACTCGTTATGGTCAGTCGTTTATACCGACCTTTGGGTTCATGTTGTCGGGCGGGTTTGATAAACTTATTACCCAGCCCAAATTTTTACCCGGCCCGCTAAGCCCAACTATTAGCTCTCCTAATTCCCTAATCAGCCAAGGTGTTGGAGACATTGAAGACGAGTCTGTGTTGGAGACTTGGAGAGGAACCCTAAATCCCTAATCAGCTCCGACTCCCGACCCCAATCTTCCGTAGATTTCTCCGCAAAATCCTACTTCGATTTCTCTTGCTGATTTCCTCTTATTTTCCGTTTTCTCTTTCTGATTTCCTTCTTCTGAATTCAGCAATCGATTTCCGACTCTGCATCCGTCAATGATGAATATATTATTGCGTCTTCTGATGTGGATACTACTAGTCCTCTTAGCCTATTATAAGTATCTCGATTCTCCAGAGTCTAGACCCATTGTCGCAGAGTTTTGGGTACGATTTCTTCACTCTCTTCCCGTTTATTCATTATCACGAAAGTATAGGTCTTCACTCCTCTTCCTCTATCTTTCTGCTTCAATCTTCATCATTCTTCTTCATTCTTCAATCTGCTCACTCATCCAAAGATTTTGACTTTAAGTCTTTAACTGTTAGAGTGTTAGACTGTTAGTTAGTGTTCTGACTTCTTCACCATTATTACTTATGCAGGTACCTCAGTGTTATGAATTCTGAGCTAGCTGTTACGGTAACAGTTAGTTACTAGGAGCTGCTGAGAAGTGAGAAATCTTTGAGGTAAACAGTCAGTTACTACAATTGTTTAATTATTTGTGATAGCTTAATGATTTGTGATGGTTGTTATTGTTTAGCTGCTTGTTGTTCATCTATAATCTGTTGTTTTTCTTTAGCTGCTTGTTGTTCATCTGTAATCTGTTGTTTTTCTTTAGCTACTGTTATTCTTTGGTTTCTTACTTGCTTGTTGTTCATCTGTTGTTATTATTTAGCTGTTGATCGATGTTAGTTGTGAATAAGAATACTGTCTGTTAGTTAGTTATTTAGCTGGTTCTGCAGGTACCTTAATGCTTATGAATATTGACTATTAGTTATGATTACTCTCAGTTAGTTTTGAATCTCTAAACTATTGTTTTAAACTGTTATATATTGTTAATGAATCTCCTAATTCAATCGTCCTGACTGTAATTGCATCCTAATTCAATAGTTGCATAAGAATTCTATAAGTAATAGTGTTAGTTGTTAGAGTTTTAGGAGCTGAGTTAGTGAGCTGTTTAATGTGTTCATGACTTATGAAATCAGTTAGTCATTACTCATTAGTGAGCTGTGTTCTGTAAACACTAAAGTTAATATGTAATCATAAGTGTATGAAATGAGTTAGTGAGATGTGTTCATGTTTTATTGTCATTCTTATCCAGATTTAGATTAATCTTTCTTTCTTGAATCTTTTGTTATTGCTTCTGCAGGTACTTTATTGTTTAGGGTTCTGATTTTTGATCGAGCTTATTCGTAAGGTGCTGCTGAGAAATCTTTGAGGTATTCACTAAATGCTTTCATATTAGTGTTGTTACTACAGTTGGTTAATTATCTGTGCATGCTCAATGATTTGATAAACTGTGTATGCTCATATGATAAACTGATATGCTTAATTTGATAAACTGATAAACTGTGGATGCTCATATGATAAACTGATATGCTGAATTTGATAAACTGATAAACTGTGTATGCTCATATGATAAACTGATATGCTTAATTTGATAAACTGATATGCTTAAACTGATAAACTGATTTGATAAACTATGTATGCTCATATAATAAACTTATATGCTTAATTTGATAAATTGATATGCTTAAATTGATAAACTGTGTATGCTCATATGATAAACTGATATGCTTAATTTGATAAATTGATATGCTTAAACTGATAAATTGATTTGATAAACTGTGTATGCTCATATGATAAATCGATATGCTTAATTTGATAAATTGATATGCTTAAACTGATAAACTGATTTGATAAACTATGTATGCTCATATGATAAACTGATATGCTTACTTTGATAAACTGATATGCTTAAACTGATAAACTGATTTAAGTTTGAATCTGTTCATCTTTGTCCCATGATTTAAACTGATCATGAATCATGATAAACTTATATGATAAGTTGTGTTCCTCCTTTTCTTAACTATTCATTGTTGATGTTCATGATAAACTGTTCATTGCTGATGTTCCTCCTTCCTTTTATTAACTGAAATTGATAAACTGTTCATTGTTGATGATCTATTCATTGTATAGAAATCTGCAATATTCAACTCCATTTTTGTTTGTCTTTCTTCTTCTGCTTTCTTCATTCTCAAATCTCAAGGAATTCAAATTGTGCTTACTTCAAATTTGGCTAATGAACACTTTACTAAAACTGCACTGGGTAATACTTAACTAGATTGTAGGCAAACTCTATTTGACTATTTCTGCTTAATAATGTCTTTATCTAATCACTTCTTCAGAATAACTTTGGATTGTATTATTGTAAATAGTAATTCTCTTAATAACATTCTGTAATAATAATTCTCTAAAAACCAGCTCTATCTATTTATCAGTTCTTCAACTCTTCTTTCTTATGTTCTCTAATCGTTCTTCTTCTTCCTCAATTTTGATTACTGTAGGAAAATCTTGTCCTGTTCATTCAACTATGGTACTGCTACTGCTGTTAATTCTCTGAATCCCTCTCCAGTTACTGGTACTGTTGTTAATTCCCCTCAACCCAATTCTCGTCCTGTTGAGGAAATCCTAGATACTAGTAAGCTTACTAGTGTCGTTTGGGGTCACTTTTTGAAAATCAGGACGATTGATGGTGAAATAAAGGCAAAATGCAAGTATTGTCAGAAGCAGCTAGCGGGTAATTCGAATAATGGCACTACCCATTTGAAGACTCATATGGGTAACTGCATCTAAAGGAAGATTCATGATCCAAGTCAGAAAATACTAGGTCCAGATGTTTTCACTGACGTCGCGGGGAAGAGGGAACTCAGGGCCTTAACCTACAAACCTAAAGTATCGAGAAAGCAATTGGGCCTAGCCATAGTCATGCATGACTATCATATGTCTTTTGTCGAGCACTATTATACGAGAAATTTCCTCATCGGTCTACAACCTCAATTTAGAGTCCCGTGTTGAACCACTATAAAGAAGAAGATTCTAAACATGTATGAGGCCGAGAGAGTCAAGGTCAACAAGAAGATTGATGATAACATTGGTAGAATTGCCATCACTACTGATATGTGGACTGCCACTACTCAAAAGAAAGGCTACATGTTTGTGACTGCTCATTACATAGATAACAATTGGCATCTACGAAGCCAATGCTGCGATTTTTTTATGTGCCAGCACCACACACAGCTGCTAACTTGGCGAATGAATTAGTGAAGTGCATGTTGAAATCCTCATGTGGTGGAAAATGAATGGAGTGAAGTTTCCGACATTGCAAGCAATGGCCAGAGATTTGTTAGCTATCCTAGTAACTTCGGTCGCCTCCGAATCTGCCTTCAGTGCTGGTGGAAGGATGATGGATCCACATCGTAGTAAGCTTGGTCACGATACGGTGGAATCCATGTTGTGCACGAAAAGTTGGGTTCACAATGAGTTAAGAATATGTATATCTTGATATACTTTTGAGTTTTATACTAAACATACTTTGGTAAATAGGCAATGCAACTATATTTAACTATTATTGTATGGGTTGGACTTAGATTTGAAGATCCCTACTAATGCTCTCGAGGGTTGTTTCACGGAGATTCTTGCTAGGTTGGATGAGGAAGAGGAGAATGTTGATGCAACTGGTGTGTATTTTCAGTTTCGTAACTTGGGTTTCTAATTTTCTTCATTCGTATCATTTGGTTAATTGTTTGTGTTTTCTATTTTTCTTGTTGTAGATAATTGATTCCAAGGCATATGGGTGACTTGACGAGAGTTGGGATCATCACATCGTTATGTTTTAAATTTATTTTCTTCGAACTCTTAGTATTCGCCATTTTGGATGTTAATTAGTTATTATTAAAAAGAAGTATTTGTGTTATTATTTTGGAATTTCAGATTTTCAGTTTTCGGAATTAATTATTTGGTTAGTTGTTTAGTATTTCAGAATTAATTTTTATTAATTGTGTCACTTAATAAGTTAGTACGAACTAAATTATGAAATTAACACATCCCAAACTAAGTGTTGCAATTGAAATAACAAATTATTTGGGCCACTAAGACCCATAATTATGCAGCCCAATTGGGTTTGAAGCAGTTGGGCTGCATTTGGATTCGAATTTGGGCCAGAAATGTTGGGCTTCAAGCTAGGCCGGGTATACCCGCTAGTGCCCTCCCGCCTGTCGGCTACGGTCACGGTAAGGGTAACAGAACCGACGGGAATGGGTCGGGCAAGTAAAAAAAACCAGCCGAATATTAGGGTGGTTAATGGTCCACCAGGTAATCGGGCCGACCCGCCCGAATGCCACCTTTAGATCCAACAATGCCCCTGGAAAAGAAGGAAAACAATAGCGTTTGACGGCGGCAAGAGATTTATTTTTTGAGCTGACTATGAAACGGCTGGAAGAGGGAAATCTGCCGGATCTGCCATAATGATTCTCTAAATCATTAAATTTCTTAATTATCCATTCATTAATTACATAATGATCCAGATTATATAATTAAATAATGAATATTTTATGTTAAATGATTGACTAGGATTAGTATAGTTTAGTGGATCAAAAACTCATTTGGTCACTGAAAAAAATGCCGCCGACAAGAGGGTTTTGATATACTTTAAAGAGAGGCTCAGCTCATATTTGGTAAGGGTGATCAATATTGATTACATATAATTAATATAATATATTGTCATAATTAATATACACAATAAAATAAAATCAAATAATGGTGGAATGGTAGAGATTGAATCCAATGGCTTATATTGCTTATGTAGTGATGACACTAAATCCCTTATGTCAGCTACCAATGGCCGCTAAAAACTAGTGTTGTCGGAACCGTACCGGTCCGAAAAAACCGGTGACCTGACCTTCATTCGGTTCGTTTCGAGGTGATATGACCACCGGTCCATTTGCAATCTAAATACGGGTCAACCCGCTGGAACCGGTAGAATTGGCCGAACTGGAAAGTACGGTTCCAATGGTTTCCGCCGATCAAAATTGAAAATCCGATATTTCCATCTGATCTCTTCTCTACTCTGGGCCCCATGTTTGTCTTCCACCCATAATCAACCTCTCACACCCATCGTTGGCATCTCTCATCAACCCATCATCGCGGCTCTTCTCCTCAAACGGAAAGCAACAAACAACTCTTCTTTCTGAAAAGGAAACCGGAAACCGGAAACCATCAATCTTTGACTTTCTTCAACATAGGGCAGATCTACCGCAAATCTCAGGCAGATCCACAGCAAAAACCTCTATAACTTGCCATTCATAGCTCCTCCGACGCAGCTCCTGGCAACTCCACTTCTAACGACATGCCATCCTCCGTCTCCCCAAACCGAACCTTCACTCCTACGAATAACTAATTTAAATGGCTTGGATTAGAAATATGACATTGGAAAGATAATAATTAGATGGTTATGTATTAGGGGTAATTATTAAATGATAATAATTAGATGGATTAGGAAAAGATGAATGTTTTTTTGCCAAGGCAAACTCCTGGGGTGGGGAGAACCCAAATAGCGAACCAACTTAGGAGATAAAAAAAAAAAAAAGAAGAAAGGGATAAGACGAGTAGGGGGAGGCTTAGAACGGGGAGGGATGGAAGGTAAAAAATAGACTGACATGGTTATAGTCTTTCACAGACTGTTAATATAAGATATATAGAGAGAGATTAATTAACTTAGATAGGTAGGAAATTTAAAGCAAACTTTGCAACCAAAATAGCCAACCCATTTTGTGATATTGAAACTGTGTTACATTTCAATCATTTGAAATTTGATATTAGTTGTCTTATGATCCACCCAGTTGAACTGGTGGGCCAATAAGTTGGTTCAACTGTAGGTTGAAGCGAGTGAGGACATCTTTGATACACTCTGAACCCCTGGCGAGCAGTACCTTGCAGGGCGGTTATCAAGGAAGTTAGTGAATGTGATAGGAATAGTAAGAGGCAATGTAAGTGTGAATGAGAGCGAGTAACAGAGAAGTACCGGGCAGGAGCCCTTTGGTGAGGGCGGAAACCGACAACCCTTAGCGTGCAGCGTGGCAGCGTGTAGTATCAGGCGTGTGATCCCAAGTATGTGTGTTGTCCTCTTCTCAGTGGGTGACCTTGTATTTATAGGGTCAAACCAACGTAGCGTGGGATCCACATGGCCAGCTCTTAGTGGACCTCATGGAGTCACCATCAAACAGTGGGGCCCATGCTTCGACTGGGGGTCGGTGGGGCCAAGCAGCGCCTCAGTCAGACTTGACGTGAGTGTCCTCTTGTCCTGTCTCTCAACTCAAGGTGAGGGCGGGCCTGTCTACGAGGGCGTGCCTCATACTTGAGGTCCCGATGGCGGTTCTGTCTTGGAACCCATCATCTTATTCATTGGATAATAGCTCCAATCATAGGATGTAAAATCCTATTGTCCATGAGCTAACTATTTTTTATCTCGAGATTAGGTTATATTTCAGTTTTGAGAATTTTATAATACATTATCTTATTTCTTGGATAATTTTTGTAAGATGCATGATACTATCATCGGAGATTTATTTTTATTGCTTCAATATCACCTTCCAAATGAAAACCCAAAGAAATTATGTCAGCAAAGGAAATTAAACATAACAAAAATTCTTTAAACTAGCTTCTTAAAAAAGAAACCCAACCAAAATTTTTCATCTTCATCTTGTTCTTCGTCCTTCTTCTTCTTCTTCTTTCTTCTTCTTCATTCTTCTGTCTTCCTCTTCTTCTAATTTAGATCCTTCTTCTTCTTCTTTCTTCTTTCTTTCATTCTTCTTCTCTTCTTTCTTCTTTCTTTCTTTCTTCTTCTTCTTCTTCCTTTTGTCTTTTGTCTTCCTCTTCTTCTTTCTTTCTAGTTCTTCTTTTTCAGACCTTGTTCTTCTTCTTCCTTCTTCCTTCTCCTTCTCCTTCTCCTTCTCCTTCTTCATTGTTTTTATATCTTCGCCTTCCTTCTTCTCCTTCTTCCACTGATTTCTCTGCCAAAAGTTAGGAATTAACACAAATCCCAACTGAATTTACGAAAAATAAAAAATAAATAAAATACTAATTTGTTGGTATTAGGCATACAACTTGCCACAACAGCAATCTTTAACAGCGGACAACTTAACAGCTGATATTATCCGTTGTTAGGTTTTCCTCCCACAATTTTCCATTCCCGCAAAGGCGGGATATTTTTGCGCCCCCTAAATTTTCTTTCTAACATCGGATACATAACAGCGAATATTAGTCCGTTGTTTGGCAGTATTATCTAACAGCGGATTCCTGTCCGCTGTTAGAGTTCTGATGTTAGCAGGTTATTTTCTTGTAGTGTATCCTCTGTGATCCTTCTGAGGCAGCTTCGATTTCTCATCCAGGGGAGTGAGAAGAACCTGTGACTCTCCTCGAACACTCTCCGGAGATAAGAGTGACGAATGTTGATGAAGAAGAAGAGAAAGTAGCAGTCGGCGGAAATCACAAAGAGAACAAAATAATGCAGCTCCCTAGCCGGACGAAGAAGTCGAGGGTACCGGCTGGTGGTCATTGAGAAGGAGCGGTCGGGGTCGCTGCGGTGGATGGGAGCAGCACGGCGGCAGATTCCCTCGGCGCTGCTACGAATTTTAGTGGTCGAGGGGGTGTTCAACCAGTCGTCGAGTCTATTCGTGCACGGCACCGATCGCGATCTTTGGCGGTTGATTTGCCAATTTCAGACGAGCCTACTTTAGACGGGGACACTACAGGGAAAATGGTATATTATGACACATTGCAAATGTCGCTATAAGTTAAAAAAATACGTCGCCAGAACTTTTCCTCGACACTTAATTGAAATGTCGGTTAAATGTCATTTAAACTAACATCGCTCCATATTTCGGTGACACTTACACCAAACGTTGGTGACACTTTTTTACGAAGTTTACAGTGACACTTAAATTATGGCTGTAAACAATTTTTACGATGTTTTTAATGACACAAAAAGTGTCGCAAGAAAATAATTTCTATGATATTTGTAACGACACATAAAGTGTTCGAAGAAAATAAATTTTTGCAATGGTACATTAAGTGTAGCAAAAAAATTATGACGTTTGCAACGACACATAAAGTGTCGCAAGAGAACAATTTCTATGATGTTTGCAACGACACATGAAGTGTCGCAAGAGAACAATTTTTACGACGTTTGCAACGACACATGAAGTGTCGCAAGAGAACAATTTTTACGACGTTTGCAACGACACATGAAGTGTCGCAAGAGAAAAAAATTTACGACGTTTGCAACGACACATGAAGTGTCGCAAGAGAACAATTTCTACGACGTTTGCAACGACACATGAAGTGTCGCAAGAAAATAATTTATTCCAACACTTGAAACGACACATGAAGTGTCGCAAGAAAATAATTTATTCCGACGCTTGCAATGACACATGATGTGTCGCAAGAAAACAAATTTTTACAACGCTTGCAATGACATATAAAGTGTCAGAAGAAAATAATTTTTATGACGTTTGCAACGATACATAGAGTCACAAGAAAATAATATTTTATGACGATTGTAACGACACATAAAGTGTCCCAAAAAAATTACAATGTTTGCAGTGACACATAAAGTGTCAAAGAGAACAAATTTCCCCGTTGTTTTTTAATGTCACATTAAACATATTTTTTAACAACATATAAAGTATCACAAGAAACAAACATTTTTAAACGTTCTTAAAGTTAATTAAATGATATTTCAAATCTTCGTTCTAGCAATATTAATGTCTCTAGAAATATTTTTGTCACTTATTAGTATAATTCGAATAGTATTTTATTTAATTTAATAAATAAATAAAAATCCTAAAGTGACAATTATAAATGTAATCAACGTTTATAATTAAATATAAAAAAACACATCACAAAAATGGAAATTAATATGAAAAAAAAACAAATCATAAAAATGATATAAATACGAACATACCATAAAAATGTCAAACATGAATATTATAACTAAAATTAAAATTTTAAAAAAATCTCTAACATCTCCCAAAATAGTAAAATACAATGTTCAATTATCCGGAAAGAAAATTAATATTGTGTGTTCCATTCTTTTGTCATGTCTCCATCTCTTCCGCAAATATCAATATCATAAATTAATAAAACTTAAAATGTTAATTTAAAATGTAAACTAATAATTTTGTAAGAAAAAAATATTAATACAAAACCTGAAGATGGGGTAAAAGCATGGTTAGTAGTCGGAGAACAAGCATTAAGTAGTGTTTTGGAATCTACAATTAATCATCAATAATAATTAAATTAGTACCAATGTAACAGTTAATATATAAGAACCATATGATACACGAGGAAAATTAGTTAAGAACATAGTCTTAACACCTGTTGGAGAATTTGTGGATTGGCCGAACCGATAAACTTAAAAATAAATTCACCTAACTTATTCATTTTATCATTAAGAGTGCCGACTTGCTCCTCCAGTTTCTGATTGTGCTCGTTCGCTCGCTCATTCTCTCGAATGACATCTAAACTTGGTGAACATCTTTGGACTGACACCGAATCCCATTCCCCGCACACACCCTTTTTTCTGGTCCAAGCACCTCATACAAAATATCTCCTTCCAATGGAGCAAATGGGCCATCTTCACCTTCACCATGCTCATTGATTGAATCACCTTCTTTCTCATAATTATAAAATATTGTTGTAAATAATATAATAGAATATATATAAACGGTTATTATGAGAAAACTATGACGATAAACTTACAAGTAGAGCTGCAACTGCTTCAGAGACAAGTGTTCCATATTTATATTTATGATATTTTGAATATATCTTTGCTCTTTTTGGCCTTTTTCCAGTTTCTTTATACTATAATCACAACAATATAAATATCAAACAAAACTCAATTAAATATATAACATTTGCAAAGTAAAAAAATACTATACCTCCATTTCAGTTCGTCTAGCAAATGATATTGTTCCTGAAGTGTGTGGCATGTTCATGTTAGCTCGTGTAGCCTTTGCATTCCCAGATTTTGTCTGTTTGAAAAAAATTTGATGGATTATTGTATGACGTATAAGTCATTTATAAAAAAGAGACCCTCCCAACAAAACAACAAAGCTCATAGAAAGCTGCGACAACTACTAATTAATAATAAAGGATGCAACAAAAACAAAGCATAAATGCAGTATCCATAACACCACAGGTCACACAACAGAATTGGAAAAAACATAAAGATAATCTGAATCTAGGAAATAGTGTACAGTTCAGTTTCAGATTTCACTTTCGTTTTAGCCAAAACTTAACCATTGCTTAATGATAAACAATTGAGCATTAACCATTGGTGTTTGTGCAGAGCAGTTAATGGTTAACCGCTAATAACGAAATAATTTATTTCACTTCCAGGTTCTACTCTAATTCATGGACAGAAGTTGGATTAATGACTCGAATCGACTTAGTTCGAGATTCGTTGAAGGAGTTGCTTCTTTTATGGAGTTTTCCAGTAACACTGTTAGAGATGGAGAGATCCTTTGTCCATGCCAAAAATGTGTTAATGGGATATATCAGACAACATGGATTGTTGTAGCCCATATCTTAGAGAATGGTTTCTGCAAGAGTAACACGACATGGTATTTTCACGGAGAGACGGTTTTTCAACCTAAAGAATCACCGATTAGAGGTTCTACTACTGAACTTGAAAGATTTCAGCAATCTCAAGATATACAACAAAATGTACAAGATTTCATAGAAGACGTGGATACACTCATTTGGAATCTGGACACAACACAAACTCTCAGAATCCCCAACTGTCAGGACAAGGTGTTGGTTCAAGTAATGATGCTAATAAATTTTATGGTATTTTGGAGGCAACTGACGAAGAGCTCTTTCAAGGATGCCAAAAGCATAGTAAGCTCTCTTTCGTACTTGAGTTATATCATAAAAAATGCATGAATGGATTGAGTAACAAATCTTTCAATGACATACTAAGTACTTTATGAGAAACCTTACCTGAGGGGGACTCACTCCCGAAGTTTTCATATGAAATCAAGAAACTCATTCGCGATCTGGGTCTCCATTACAATTGATGCTTGTGAGAATAACTGTATGTTGTTTTGGAAGAATAATAAAGATGAATCAACATGTTTGGAGTGTGGACTATCTAGATATACTGACAATGAACATGGGGATCAATATGCTTTTGGAAATAAGAAGAAGAAAAGAATTGCAAGAAAGGTGTTAAGATTGTTTCCTTTGAAACCTAGATTACAGAGATTATTCATGTGTTCACAAACAGCTTCTTCTATGCGTTGGCACTTTGATGAGCGTAAAGAGGATGGCTACTTACGACATCCTGCTGACGGTCGTGCTTGGAAAGACTTTGATATTCGGTATCCTGATTTTACAAAAGATACTCGTAATATTAGACTTGGCTTGGCAACAGATGGTTTCAATCCTTTCCGTACATTGAGTAATACTCATAGTATGTGGCCAATATTATTGACAATATATAATTGGGCGTCGTGGTTATGTATGAAGCAACCTTCATTCGTTTTATCCCTTCTCATCCCAGGTCCTTCTTCACCTGGGGACAAGATTGATGTGTTCTTGAAGCCTTTAATTGATGAGCTACATGATTTATGGGTTCATGGTCTACCAACATATGATGCTCAAGAGAAGGAGACATTTCAATTGCATGTCGCATTGATGTGGACAATCAACAATTTTCCAGCTTATGGTATATTGTCTGGATGGCACACTAACACTAAATATGCTTGCCCTAATTGTGTTTTCAATACTTGGTCAAAGTGGCTAGTTCATGGTGGAAAATATTGTTGGGGCATCGTAGATTTTTGTCTAGAGAACATCCATTTAGACGTAACAAGGGAAAGTTGGATGGTAGAGAAGAGCACAGAGAAGCACCATCTATGACACATGGATATGATATTCTAAGCTATTGTAATGGGAAACAATAGTTAAAGAATTGGATGGTAAAGCTGAAGATCTTGCAGCGGGGCTGAAGAAGAAAAGTGTCTTTTTTTAACTACCTTATTAGGAGTTTAATTTATTTAGGCATAATCTTGATGGTATGCACATAGAGAAAATGTGTGTGATAACATATTAGGGACTTTGTTGGATATGGATGGAAAGAGTAAGGACAATTTGAAAGCTCGTGTGGATCTCAAAGACATGAGAATTAGAGTAGATCTTCATCCGGTTGAACAATCAAATGAGAAAATGTTACTACTAGCGGCTGCTTACACAATGTCTCAAATTGAGAAGAAACGCATGCTTGGAGTTTTGAAATCAGTTAAAGTACTAGATGGTTATTCTTCTAATGTGTCAAAGTGTGTGAAAATTAAGGAACGAAACTTGCTAGGGCTGAAGAGTCATGACTTCCATGTTCTAATGCGGGATTTACTTTCGGTATCGATAAGAGGATCAATACCCGACAAAGTAAGCAAAGTCATTATTGATATACGTGCGTACTTAAAAGGAGTGTACTCAAAGGTTCTTAAAGTTATCTATCTTGAAGAACTAAAGATTAAAATAATTCAGACCCTATGCAATATGAAGATGATCTTCCCTTCATCTTTTTTTACAATAAAGGTTCATCTAGTAACTCATTTTGCTACAAAGACTAAGCTGGCAGGTCTAGTGCATTATAGATGGATGTATCATATTTAGAGGTAAGTTAATTTTGAATTAATACTTTACTTGTTTAGACTTTTTAATTCTTTATTCATTAATACCCCCATTCACTATAAATTATCTAAACTTATATAATTGGGTAAATTTTAAAATTTAGGTAATTATAATTCATAATTGAAATTCTCTTTACTTGGTGTTTTGTAAATTATGAAATTTTATAATTTTATAATAATAATTGTGTTCATTACATTAGTTAAATTACAAATTATGCATACTTATAGAATTCAAGTGAATCACATATAACACTTGTCTAAACTCGACCAATTACTAGTACATTCATCACTCCACATCTGATTTGCAATCACGTCACGTTTAGAAGCCATTTCTCGTACCTGTGTTGAAGACATCCCAAATTCTATACGAGCCACTGATTCACTTGTTTCCGCTTGACCATCACTCTTCAAACTCAGCAAATAGGGAGTCCCCTTGTGCATGCATCCGAATAAAGTTGTCAATCGCACAACATGCTAGAACAATGTATGTTTGTTTGCTGAAGCTATAACTGCACATCATTTTCAAGATCGGCCATCTTCTCTTCAAAACACCAAAACATCGTAGGTATGGATGCTTTGGGAGGATGATGAAGCTAAGCAAGAACCTTGGTATTATTAACACATCGTTCTATATAGAGATTCTTTTATGAGATTGGGTTATTTGATTAATTCCAGCAGCAGGAGAAGGAAATTGTCAAAATCGAGCTCCAAACTCATGTGGTATAGCTTGTCTATACACACCCAGTCTAGTGACTTCACTGCAGGTTCTCGCCTTGTCCTGCATTTCTGTATTAGTAGCTTGTTTTCGCTTGCAAGCTTTTTAAGATTTTCATATTTGTCGCAGCTATTCTTGATTATGTTTCATGTATGTGGCTGAAGCTGGAGGAGGAAATTGTAGGGTCAGATGCCGAAGCTGAATGCTCTTGTAGGTGTTTTCATTGATTGAGGCTGAGGAGCTTATTCAAGTAAGTGTTTGTTGTGGTTGATGTCTAATTGAGGGTTGAGAGATTATATTGGAGAGGAGCTCGGAGTTTGTGAGATTTAGAATTTGTAGTATTAGAACTTGGATTGAAGTTAGTTTAGAAGTTTGAGCTGCAATTTCGTAGGTATGGTTTCTTGTAGTTGGGAGCTTCACGTTGAGCAATACAGGAGAAAGAGTAGGAGTTCTCTGTTAAATGCAATGTAATATATGTTGTTAGTTTTCTGTTTTACGAGATTTATGAATGTTTCATAGTTGCTGATTAATTTTCCATTCTATAGCATGTAGCAGCACAAGATAACATAGTTTCTCAAAATTATGACAGCATGTATATTGTGATAAAATAATAAGGTATATATCAGTTATACATAGATTGTTTGAAAGGTACCTTGTTCGATTGCCGAAATGGAATTGGCTTCAGAGTTTGAGTCAATGCATAGTTCGAGAGCAATGGCTGAATGGATACCAATGGAACAATGATTGCAACCACAATTACAGAGATGGAGTTTCGAAAGAGGAGATGGAGTTTCGAAAGAGGAGATGGTGTGAAGAGATGGAGTTACCTCGGCTTAATGAGATATTTGCGTTTATGTTCTATTTTTGTTGCAGTGTTGCTAATTTATATAAATGAATAATATTTGTTAGAGTGAGGCTAGAAATCAGTAGGGTAGTTGATATTGTAGTGCAAAAAATCTTTGTAAAACTGTTAGCTAGTTGAGGATTATGTGGAAGGAGTTGTTGGGGATTCAATAGTGGGCTAATTTTATGAGAAACATGATAATTCCGGTCTCCTAATTATGGAATCTGTATTATATAATTTCCATAAGTGACTTTTTTTACTTAATTAATTTGGCCGAAATTGAGTTGTAATTATTTAATTGGATTTTTTAATTTACAACTAAACAACATTTTAGATGTATTATGAAATTATTTAATTTGATTATATAATTTTGATAATTATAATTGATAGCATTTTTTTTTGTAATTTACTAAATCATATTAATTAGTATGTGCATAATGCTATTTATTTTTACCAGATATTTGATGACATTGAAGTCTAATGTGAGAAATAAAGCTCGTCCAAAAGGATCAAATGTTGAATGGTATATTGCCAATGAGTGTATCACGTTTTGTTCTAGATACTTCGAAGGTGTAGAAACAAGATTTAATCGAGCTTCAAGGAATAACGACAGTGCTACAACTGATGAAGATTTAACTCCCACCCAAAATGCTCCTATTGATATTCTTCCAGGTCGTCCAATAGGAGGGATTCAAGATCGTATAAAAAAAAAGGAGGGATTCAAGATATTATACTTGACGAGAAGACATTAATTCAAGCTCATCGTTATGTTTTATATAATTGTGACATGATAACATCATTTTGCAAGTAAGTTAATTATTTCAAGTTTTAATGTGTTATTAAGTATCATAGCTAATTACCTGTTTTTATTAAATTATTAGTTCCCACGAGATGGTGATATTTACATATTTTTTGTACAGGGATCATCGTGATGCTATCAGAAGAGAATTTCGAAATAAAAATAGGAGGCATGGCATATCTCAGGCTAACATTGAGAAATCCCACAACTTGAAATTTGTGGAATGGTTTAAATGTTATGTAAGTAAAAAAAAATTATTATTGCGATTAGTTTTAGAAATTATTATTGATATAATTTGGATTGTAAGTTTGTATTCCACATTCATACCACTTATTATTAAATCTGTTTATTAGGTTGCTCGATTATCAAGTATGAATGATCCTAGAATTAATGAGTATGTCACATGGTTAGCTCGTGGTCCAAATACCGTGGCTCGAAGGTTCAATGGATATATTACAAAAGGAATAAGGTTTCACACTAAAGAAAAGGAAGAATCAAGGAAGTCTCAAAACAGTGGTGTGGTTGTCGACATCAACTTCTCAAGATGTTATTGAATACTTTGGTAAAATAAATGATATCATAGTGTTAAACTATTATGAAAGATTCAGAGTTGTGCTTTTCAAATGTGATTGAGTTGACGTGGAAAGAGATAATGGAGTGAAGAAAGACAATTTTGGGTACACACTTGTGAACTTTTCCAAGTTGGTTCACACAGGGGTGCACTTAAGTGATGAACCATCTGTCTTCACTTCACAAGTTGAGCAGATATTTTACATTCAAGATGCAATACAGTCAAATTGGAATGTTGTTGTTTGAGTGAAGCCTCGAGATACATATGCAACAGGAGATGAGTTATCATTGGAGATGCACAATGATAATTTAAATTTAAGCGAAGACACAAGAAATGTAGAAGATGATTTTGAAGATGTCAATTGGGTTCGAAATGACATACAAGGAAGAACCGTGACAGCTGCTCAAACTCACACAAATGAAGAAGAGGAAGAGTTCGAACTTCATAGTTAGTTTTTATAAAATTTTGTATTTAATAATTTATTGATTGATGAATTTTTGTTGACATGTTGACATTTTTTTCCAGGACATTTCCCGAAGAGATATCGTAAACTGTGAGTCAACCTAGGAGATATAAAAAAAAGGGGAAAAAGAAAAACAACGGAAAAGGAAGGGGAGGGGGTGGGGAGCTTATTAAAGCTCAAATTATTTGATTAGTAAATAGTAGAGAAAAATAAAAAATAATTAAGTTAATCATGGCGGCTCATATTGAAATGTGCAGAAGAGTTGGGGAGGAAGGACAAGACAATGTTTCTTTTTCTTATTAAACTGGAGATTACTTAATCGGCTCGGAATAACAATAAAATAAATATTTATAAATATTTATAAATATTTATGAATATTTATTTTATTTCAATTACCCCATCTTATCAAATTACCCCATTCTATCAATTACCCTTACTAAATTTCACAAATATTCAAAATTTTATTCCCTTCCCTAACAACTTAGATTAAACAGCCCTCATAGACTTTATTTTACCAGTCCGGCTATTGGGTTGATAGGCTCATATCTCAGATGCATCTGAGATGGCCCCAGCCGTTAGATGGGGAAAAAAATGGGGTCAAGTGAAATCTGGCCATTGATGGTGGAGAGAGAAGCGTGAGGGGCAAATCTGGAAGATGAAATGTGGGTTAGGCGGGAAAATAAAGTTGTTTGGGCGCCAATCCATCTTACATTCATCTGACATCTGTCACATCAAACAGTCTCTTTCTTCTTTTATTTCTCCCTAATTTTTATTTTATCTTCATAACTATTAAAATAATGCTCAAAACATAAAATTTTCTTCACAAATGTTGTTTATTTTAATTTTTTTTAGTCTAATGACATCACTTTTGATATATTTTTTATATAATTTTTTATTAAAAAATATACTTTTACATCTCTATTATGTCTATCTTATAACAGTCCGACATACTTATGCAATAACTTGAATTAAACGAAAAAAATAATATGCTATATAGTGCAATTATGAGATTAATTTATACATTTGTTATTCATTTGTGAAGAACGTTTACGTCATTGATTTTGAAAACTAACATACAAATAATATACATATAATTGATACAAAACATACATATCACACATCCATATGGCATTCATATCATATATGTAAAACTGCGATGAAGGTTATATACATAGTAAACGGGACACTTACAAATGCAGTTGGACACACTTATACAACAACTTGAATTAAACGAATGAGATAATATGCTATATAGTGCAATTATGAGATTAATATATATATTTATTATTCATTTGTGAAGAACATTTATAAAGTTGATTTTCGTAAACTAAAATGTATGTCATTGATTTGAAAACTAAAACATACGCTATTGATTTTGAAAACTAACATACAAATAACATATATATAATTGATAGAGAGCATACATATCACACATCCATATGACATTCATATCATATATGTAAAACTGCGATGAAAGTTATATATATAGTAAACGGGACCCTTACAGATGCAGTTGAACACACTCATACAATAACTTAAATTAAACGAAGGATATAATATACTACATAGTGCAATTATTAGATTAATCTAGATATTTTCTATTAATTTGTGAAGAACATTTACAAAGTTGATTTCGAAAACTAAAACGTATGTCGTTGATTTTGAATACTAAAACATACGACATTGATTTTGAAAACTAACATACAAATAACATATATAGAATTGATATAGAACATACATATCACATATCCATATGACATTCATATCATATCCGTAAAACTGCGATGAAGGTTATATAAATAGTAAACAAAACACTTACAAATGCAATGGAAGGTACAAGATGCCACACATTAAAGAAGAAGAAGAAGAAAATGTTAGTGCGAGAAATTTGTCATTTATGACATCATTATATAATTTTTATGTTTATGTTACATTGCTCTTATGACATCGTTATATAACTGCTATGTGTATGTTATGTAACTATTATGACGTCGTTATATAATTTTTATGTTTATGTTACATCATGTTGACATCGTTATTAAATTGATATGACATCTATACATCACTCTTATGACATTGTTACTACTAATACTTCATAAACATAATAAAATTATAACACAAACATAACACATATCGCGTATATAGAGATACATGGTAAACGCTTCGGTGCACCCACTAAAAGTGGGTGCACCGGGTACACCCGCTAACATTTGTGCTATCTAGAGTGATATTTCTATTGAACTAATTGTTTATATCAATAGATTTAATCTTAATAAGTCTAAATTGAGCTTAATTACAATTTTTAGTCATCATAGTATAAGATTATACCTAATGTTCTTCGGGTTTCTTTCTACAGCTGCATTTTTTCTCAATATGATAGATTATCATCTCTACCAAATTAGTTTTTTGTTCAAATCGTCCTATATATCCTTTAACAACATGTAGATTTTTATACTCGAAAAAAAAAGATATTAAAAACATGTTTATCTATCAAAATGTTAGTGGGTGTACTCGGTGCACCCACTTTTAGTGGGTGCACCGGAGTGTTCACCAGAGATACATTTATCTCAAAAGAGTATTCCTTATCTACAACATCAACATTACAATGAACATTTTCCTAAAGTTGTCATTTGATTTGGTTCCTCATCTGTATCAGAATTCCTCCTTTCCCGAATGGTTGCGTTCTCTCTCCACCTCCCCACGAAGTAGATTTGATGAAAAACCTAGAACACAGAACAAAAATAAACCTTTAGAATAAAATTAAACTAAGAAATAAACTCGTAATAGACCCATAACAGACCCATAACAAACCGAGAAAGAACCTAAAATAAACCCAAAACACACCCAGAACAGATCTAATACAAACCTAGAACACAGAACAAAAATAAACTAAGAAATAGACTCGTAATAGACCTATAACAGACCAATAACAGACCCATAACAGACCTAGAAAGAACCTAGAATAAACCCAAAACACACCCAAAACAAATCTAATGCAAACCCAAAACATACCCGTAATAGACCCAAATAAACCCAGAACATAGTCAGAACATACCTAAAACAAACCCAAAACAGATCCAAAACAAACCCATAATAGATCTAATACAAACCCAGAATGAATAACCCAAAATATACCCAAATAAACCTGAAACAAACCCGAAAAGTAGCAAGAACAGACCTAGAACAAACCCAAAACAGCTAAAAAAAACTTAACAGAAAATGATGTGCATTGTTCCTCCGACTTTCTTTTGCTGCTGCCTTGCTCTAAGTTTGGATTGAGAGGAAGGGATGAAGAAGAGGTTGTTAATCCCATTTTGAGAGCATATTGAGAGGAGAGAGAGGGGAGAGAGGAGAAGTTTTGAAAATGGAAATAAATTTGGGTAAGAGATAGATAAGATGGTGAAATTGTATTTGAAATTTGAATTTCAAATTTTTATGTCAAACCTCTCAAATTTGCCCTGGATTAACCTCAGCGTAGGATGAAGAAATCTTCTGAAATTGATTCTCTGCCGTATGATCAGCGTCTCAGATCAATCTGAGATATGGAGGCTCCAGCCCTTTAGCAAAATTGTTATTTTACTAAGCAACAAATCATCGGAGGATTCGAGATTTGTAACATAAAATCAACAGCCAAATTTCTAGGTGGAGGTTAAAATCAACATAAAAGAAGGAAGGAATGATGTATTTTAGGTGGAGGTTATTTCAATCCTTTAGACAAACTCCAATCCTAAGGTCTTAAAACCTAAAATTTAAGACCTCAAAAAATAAATAATAGTATTAAAAGTAAATTTTCTTCCAATCATAAGGTCTTATAATGAAGTTGTGCTTATAATTTGTTTTAGAGTAGATATCTAGTTTATAAATTTATAACTTGATTGTCATTTATGCATACACTATTATAATTAATTAAAACGAACATTTTGATAAAAAAATAAATAAATTTGAACATTAATTTTTTAATAAAATAAAACAACTTGGTTACAAATAATTTGAAAAAAGTGAATTTTTTTAAACTACCGGTACATCTAGCAACGTTTAGCTACCACATGTCCAACTAACTTCTTCACCCATCATCCACATGTGAGATCTACCCACCAATATTAGTTCCAAACATCTATAAATATGTTATTTGGTTGTTATTCTCGATGATGGTAAAACGCTTATCAAGTTTTAAATCACCAACCTGGGGAGCTTTTACCCAGAGCCACACCGCTTCAACCAACATTTCGAATTGGCAGATGATTTAAAGGACCCACTTTTAGGCCAACTCCAATTAAAACAACTCGAAGAATTACAAACAATTAACAAGTAGAAAACCAAAAAGTCCTGAAATCGTTCACAGTTGATTGAAATAAAAAATCCACCGGTCGATTGATCGAAAGAGGAACAAATACTCCAGGGCCAGGTGAAGAAACTAACATTCTGGCATGCTCCAGTGCCGCAAAGGAAAGCAGGGGGAGTGCAAATGAAGTTGTCGTCAACAGTCTGGATCCTCTATCCTCAAGAAACCCAGGGTCGGAGCATCCTACAAAACACACCAAGAGACCGATTATCCAGAACCGTGTCACTGTTACCAAACTTAAAATATCACAGATTGGGAAAACCCCCCAAATCCAGAATAGTTAACTTTGAGGATTCCGAACAGAGTTCAAACTCAGATCAATCGCGGGAAGAAGACTTCCTCTATTATAAAATCAGGGATTAAGATCCCTTGGAGGCATCGTTTAAAAAACGGGCCAAAATTACGCAGATTGGGAAGAATCCCAATCTCTAGAATGTTAACCACTCTATCGGTAGAGCCGAATAGAAAAAAAGAACTCCGAAGAGCACGCAATAAGGCCCCGGATCCTCCACCTACGACACCAGGAACACGAGCAGCGGCGGCAAAAACACGAACGGTTCAACCGTTGACATGTTGACATTATTCATTCATATATATTGTTATTGTTTTCTTGAGTTCCTTTATCCTAATAGAAACAATTACACTAAAGCCTTCCCGGGCTAACATAGAGAATTGGAAAATTTGAAATCTTATTAAAATACACAATCATTGTAACATCCCCGCCCAACCGAACGGTTTGGAACTCGAGTTTGGATGGTTTAGACATTGGAAACAATGTTCTTGAGGCCCCATCGAAGTCAGGGACGTTCATAGTTGAGTCGGGTAGAAAATACAAGCGAGTACGTGAAAATTCGTCAAAAGTGGCAGATTACAAAACATGGCCGTGTGTTATAAAACACATCGTGTTGTTTACAAGAAACACGCCGTGTGTTGTAAGAAACACGCCGTGTGTTGTAAGAAACACGCCGCGTTTCTTGTGACTGCCATAAATAGCTGATTTTCACGGAAATTCACAATTTCCCCTCTTTCTCTTTCCCCGAAAATCCTTTTGACGAACCAAAAATCCCCTTAGCTACAATCCTTGATTCCGAGAGTTGTAGAGCTCCGATTGACGATCCGTTCGTTGCTACGCGTTCTTTGCGATGAGAGAAAGAGATTGCACTCTGAATCCTGGGTAGTTCGGAGTAGGATGCTGTCAGTGAGGAGGAGAAGAGCTACGGTTTTGGAGTTGTAGAGCTTGGTTGTTCGGGTTCCAGAAGCTGTTTTAGAGCCTTGTCTTCTTGTCAGGCGAGGGTTTAGCGTACGATAGGTAGTATGGTCGATGTGAGGAGTTGTAACTTTGAATTAAAAGAATATAGGGTTGCATTAAATTGAAAGAGAGTAAAAGGGGAAACTGTCCTGCAATTGATTATTCTGTGAAGTATGCTATTTGATGATTATTGGATGTTTGTTAATTGATGGATTGGATTATGATTGTGGGCTGTTTGTGTTGTGTTGAGATTGGGGAAATGATTAACATTGATGATTAACAAATCAGTTTTAGTAACGAGTGTAGGAGGGTTCTGTAAACTGTATCTATACCTTGTGCTGTCAGTTGTGGTTGCAAGAGGGTGGTCATGCCAATGTGGGGTCGCCCTAATCAATGATGAACAGGTGGATGACCCTGCCAATGTGGGGTCGTCCTATGAAGGATGAACAGGAGGGTAACCCTAAGACTCATGACATGACTATCCCTGTATTTGCAGGTGGGGGTGACCGGTGAGCTAGCCGTTTACCCTTAAACTGTTTGTGTAATGTGAAATTATTGAATGAAGTGTGATGTGATTGTAAATGTGTGAATGGATGAAATGATGTCATGTGATATTGGATGGATTGATGTTATGTGTTGTTGGCTGAATTGATGTTATGCGATGGCTTGGGTGAAATTGATGTTGTGTGTGAAGATGGTTGTTAATGTGTTTAGGGTGGTAGACTTATGACTTAGAATTGGCTAATAGAATTGGTAAGGGAATTTGTACGTGGAAGTGGACAATAGAATTGGTACGTGGAATTGGATAATGGAATTAGTTAAGGGAATTGGTACATGGAATTGGCTAGAGGAATTGGGACTTGGTTGATTGATTGAAATTGCATTGTTGATGTGTGTAGTTGATTGGATTGTGATAAGTAGAATGTGGTCTGGAATTGGTTTAATGATGGAGTTAATGATAGAATTGTTGATAGACTTGATAACTGGAACTAGATGGTTTTGATGAGGGGACTGTTGATGGATGAAATGGATGAGTTGATGGACGGTTTTGATGGATGAATTGATGAATGAAGTTAATTGTTGTAATTACTTGAAATAATAGAATCTGAAGGAGCCAACGTTACCCCAAGGATATGTGATTGAGTCCGGTCTACGTGGGTAGATCACCTTGGCTGGATACCGAGTATTAGTTTTGAGTCAGGTCTATGGTGGTAGATCACCTTGGTCGAGTACCGATGATTAGTTGCTAACTCCTGAGGGAGAGATTGTGATGTCCATGGAAAAGGATCTGTTGAGGATGCGTCTTGGGACCCTCCTGGAAGAGTGGGTGCGTCTGTGGCCGGCGGGGTAGCGGGGGAACAACTCCTTATGGCGCCTAATGAACTCACCTAATGAATTGAATGAGATGCGTGTGTGATTTGTGTATGATACATGTATTGGATGTGTTGTGGATTATGTTGTTGTGATGAGATGTGAGCTAGAGGTTGAATGGTTTAGGATTGATAATGTTGATAATTGTGAATTTGTGAAATGTGAGTGGTGTAGTCGATGTGTGAGTGGAAGTACTGTCAGTGATAGTGGGTTGTATTGTGATGTAATGTTGAACTGTGTGCTTCATGAGTTAGTTATATTGTTGTATTTGTAAATTGATGACCTCGGTTATATGGTTGAGATTGTCAGTTGTGGGCATCAGATTGAGTAGTGCACATGTTTGATCACCTAGGGCCGGCCCTGAGGGTGTGCTGGTCAGTCCTACGGCACAGGGCCTCAAAATTTCGGGGGCCTCAAAAGTTTCGGGTTAATTAGAAATATCTAAAATGAATATCATAAATAAAATCTGCAAAAAATAAGCATAAATGTAGTGATGGTCTAGTGGCTTAACTCTTTGTTTTGTTCTAGGTGGTCAAGGGTTCAATCCCCATCTTTGACAAAATCAAACTAATTTTTTGTTCTAATCAATATTAATTTTCTTTTTAAGTAGTCTTTCTATTCTTATTATCATCTTGTTTTTATCTAAATCTATTATTAAATATACAAATATGATTTGATATTAAGTTATATTTCATATATTATTTTACTTTTCATATTTTTTAATTTTTAATAAATTTCGTGTAGTTTAGGAATGACAATGGGTCAAGGTCAAAGTGAGCACATCAATATCCAAAACTCTCTCCATAGAAGTCCGGGCGATATGAGAGTATTTTTGTATGTGGCATAAGGTCAGATGTGTATACGTACCATCGCAAATGAGTATTATTATTGCCCAAACCAATGAGCATATCCATCCCAAACAAGTCTAATTAGGTTAACTCAAATAAACTAAATTTAAATTATTCATTTTAACGGGGCCAAATAATAAATTTAGAACAGGGCCTCCGAAATCTCAGGGTAGATAATATGAAGGAGAAATGTGGTGTATGTGTATGCATGTGTATGTATAGGTATGGATTCGATTGTGAGATAACTTTTTATGTGATTTTGGAGGTGTGTAATATGCATGATGTTTTTCTCTGTTAAGCAATGTTGAGTTGGATGTGGTATAGCTTATGCATGTTAGACTCTTGTGTATTGATGCTATCACGACTTGTGGATGTTGATTTGAGATTTTGAGCTCATGTGATCGCCTAGTATCATGTTAGGAATTAAAATATGAATGGCTGTGTCAGATTCCATTGGTCTTTGTGTGTGGAGTAGGGATCGCTCTTGAGGTTAGGTTCGGCGCATAGTTAAACCCAGTGGGTTCATTCAATTTCATTAGGAAATTGATCCCCCCCCCATTTCTCTTTTCAGGTGTTCGGTTGAGTTTAGAGGAGTTGCAGTTTGGAGTTGTGAAATGAAGATTAGTGGACTACCTTGGAGTGACTATCGTTTTGGTTTAATGTTCAGTTGACACTTTTGGGGTTGGGGGATTTTGTAAACGTTGTTGAGGTTCGGATTTCGGATTTTGATTTATTAGTTGTTCGGATTTTGAATTGTATTTAATGAAGGCCTTCGTTTGTTCTGAACCTTTTAATAATAGTTGTTTATGTTTTCGCTGCATTGTACTCCTTTATTTAAATGTTGTATCTTCGAGTAGCACTCAAACCGGTTTGACCACGGGTAAACCCGGGTCGGTTTGGGACGGGTGTTACAGATGGTATCAGAGCCTTGTTAGTTGTTGCTGTGTTGGTGATTCGTCTCTTCTTCTAGAGGAGTAATTAACCTCATAGGGGAAGGGATGAAGCATCGGCACATGACCAACTTTCCAGGGATTTCAAACTGTTTCAAAGTGGGTGGGAAGTTTTGAAAGGAAAAGTGTTTTGAGCTTGAAAGGAAAGTGTTTTGAATTGCAATGTGATTTATGAAATTGGTCAACTGAAATGTTTTTGTGTCCTCCTTTAGTGAAGAGGGTGTCAGAGTAGTTTAAGAGTGGAGGTAGTAGTAGGTTGAGAAGTTGGTTGGAAGAGTAGAGCCCTTGTAGAATTTGGTTAAGTTAAGTGGAGTGTTCGAGGAGTGTGAAGTTCTGGTCGGAGGTGTTAGCTGAGAGTTTTCTTGCTTTGCTTGTGTTGTGGTTGTGCTCTTGAGTGAGTTGTGTATGGTTGTGTTTCTGGTTGTGCTCTTGTGGTTGGTTGTGTTGTAGAGTTCGGTTGTGCGTGTCTGTTAGGTAGAAGTTTGAAGTAGTGTGTGAGTAGTGTCCTTAGAAGGTGTGTGTTGCTAGTATCATTAAGAGGAAGTTTCAGGAGGTAGTGTGATCCTTGTGTTGCTGCGTTTTTGCTGTGATTTGTGGTTACACTGCTAGGGTGAGTTGGGTTGTGATTTTGGGGACAAAATCTCTTGAAGTTGTGGAGACTTGTAACATCCCCGCCCAACCAAACGGTTTGGAACTCGAGTTTGGATGGTTTAGGTATTGGAAATAATATTCTTGAGGCCCCATCGAAGTCCGGGACGTTCATAGTTGAGTCAGGTCGAAGATACAAGCGAGTACGTGAAAATTCGTCAAAGGTGGTAGATTACAAAACATGGTCGTGTGTTATAAAACACGTCGTGTTGTTTACAAGAAACACACCGTGTGTTGTAAGAAACACGCCATGTTTCTTGTGACTGCCATAAATAGCTGATTTTCACAGAAATTCACAATTTCCCCTCTTTCTCTTTCCCCGAAAATCCTTTTGACGAACCAAAAATCCCCTTAGCTTCAATCCTTGATTCCGAGAGTTGTAGAGCTCCGATTGACAATCCGTTTGTTGCTACGCGTTCGTTGCAATGAGAGGAAGAAATTTCACTCTGAATTTCTGGGTATTTTGGAGTAGGCTGCTGTCAGTGAGGAGGAGGAGAGCTACGGTTTTGGAGTTGTAGAGCTTGGTTGTTCGGGTTCCAGAAGCTGTTTTAGAGCCTCGTCTTCTTGTCAGATGAGGGTTTAGCGTACGATAGGTAGTATGGTCGATGTGAGGAGTTGTAACTTTGATTTAGAAGAATATAGGGTTACATTAAATTGAAAGAGAGTAAAAGGGGAATCTGTCCTGCAATTGACTGTTCTGTGAAGTATGCTGTTTGATGATTGTTGGATGTTTGTTAATTGATGGATTGGGTTATGATTGTGGGTTGTTTGTGTTGTGTTGAGATTGGGGAAATGATTAACATTGATGATTAACAGATCGGACTTAGTAACGAGTATAGGACGGTTGAGATGTGATTCTATAAACTGTATCTATACCTTGTGCTGTCAGTTGTGGTTGCAGGAGGGTGGTCATGCCAATGTGGGGTCGCCCTAATCAATGATGAACAGGTGGATGGCCCTGCCAATGTGGGGCCATCCTATGAAGGATGAACAGGAGGGTAACCCTAAGACTCATGACATGGCTATCCCTGTACTTGCAGGTGGGGGTGGCCGGTGAGCTAGCCGTTTACCCTTAAAATGTTTGTGTAACGTGAAATTATTGAATGAAGTGTGATGTGATTGTAAATGTGTGAATGGATGAAATGATGCCATATGATATTGGATTGATTGATGTTACGTGTTGTTGGCTGAATTGATGTTATGTGATGGCTTGGGTGAAATTGATGTTGTGTGTGAAGATGGTTGTTAATGTGTTTAGGGTGGTAGACTTATGACTTAGAATTGGCTAATAGAACTGGTAAGGGAATTTGTACGTGGAAGTGGACAATAGAATTGGTACGTGGAATTGGATAATGGAATTATTTAAGGGAATTGGACAATGGAATTGGTACATGGAATTGGCTAGAGGAATTGGGACTTGGTTTGATTGATTGAAATTGCATTGTTGATGTGTGTAGTTGATTGGATTGTGATAAGTAGAACGTGGTCTGGAATTGGTTTAATGATGGAGTTAATGATAGAATTGTTGATAGACTTGATGACTTGAATTGGATGGTTTTGATGAGGGGATTGTTGATGGATGAAATGGATGAGTTGATGGACGGTTTTGATGGATGAATTGATGAATGAAGTTAATTGTTGTAATTACTTGAAATAATAGAATCTGAAAGAGCCAACGTTACCCCAAGGATATGTGATTGAATCCGGTCTACGTGGGTAGATCACCTTGGTTGGATACCAAGGATTAGTTTCGAGTCAGGTCTACGGTGGTAGATCACCTTGGTCGAGTACCGAGGATTAGTTGCTAACTCCTGAGGGAGAGATTGTAATGTCCATGGAAAAAGTTCCATTGAGGATGCGTCTTGGGACCCTCCCGGAAGAGTGGGTGTGTCTGTGGCCGGCGGGATAGTGGGGGAACAACTCATTATTGCGCCTAATGAACTCACCTAGCGAATTGAATGAGATGCGTGTGTGATTTTTGTATGATACGTGTATTGGATGTGTTGTGAAGTGCCTTGTGATGTGTTGTGGATTGTGTTGTTGTGATGAGATGTGAGCTAGAGGTTGAATGGTTTAGGATTGATAATGTTGATAATTGTGAAACTGTGAAATGTGAGTGGTGTAGTCGATGTGTGAGTGGAAGTGATGTCAGTGATAGTGGGTTGTATTGTGATGTAATGTTGAACTGTGTGCTTCATGAGTTAGTTATATCGTTGTATTTATGAATTGATGACCTTGGTTATATGGTTGAGATTTTCAGTTGTGGGCATCGGATTGAGTAGTGCACCTGTGTGATCACCTAGATAATATGAAGGAGAAATGTGGTGTATGTGTATGCGTGTGTATGTATAGGTATGGATTCGATTGTGAGATAACTTTTTATGTGATTTTGGAGGGTGTGTAATATGCATGATGTTTTTCTCTGTTAAGCAATGTTGTGTTGGATGTGGTATAGTGTTGAGCTTATGCATGTTAGACTCTTGTGTATTGATGCTATCATGACTTATGGATGTTGATTTGAGATTTGAGCTCATGTGATCGCCTAGTATCATGTTAGGAATTAAAATATGAATGGCTGTGTCAGATTCCATTGGTCTTTGTGTGCGGAGTTGGGATCGCTCTTGAGGTTAGGTTCGGCGCATAGTTAAACCCAGTGGGTTCACTCAATTTCATTAGGAAATTGATCCCCCCCCCTAGTTTCTCTTTTCAGGTGTTCGGTTGAGTGTAGAGGAGTTGCAGTTTGGAGTTGTGAAGTGAAGATTAGTGGACTACCTTGGAGTGACTATCGTTTTGGTTTTATGTTCAGTTGACACTTTTGGGGTTGGGGGATTTTGTAAACGTTGTTGAGGTTCGGATTTCGGATTTTGATTTATTAGTTGTTCGGATTTTGAATTGTATTTAATGAAGGCCTTCGTTTGTTTTGAACCTTTTAATAAGAGTTGTTTATGTTTCCGCTCCGTTTTACTCCTTTATTTAAATGTTGTATCTTCGAGTAGCACTCAAACCGGTTCGACCACGGGTAAACCCGGGTCGGTTTGGGACGGGTGTTACAATCATCTACTGACAAATGTTAAGTGTTATACTAAGCATCGCAATAATGTATGCTCAAATTATTTGTTACGACGTTTAGCTAAGTGATGTTTCACATAAAAATAAAATGTCATAAAAGACATAAACATCTACCGACAAATATTGAGTGTCACACTAAGAGTCACAACAATAAATGCTCAAATTATTTATTATGAAATTTAGCTAAGCATCATTCGAAGTGAAATAAATAGTCATAAAAGACACAGATTTTTACCGATATATATTAAGTGGCATATAAATTGTCATAAAAGACATAGATTTTTACCGACATATAGTAAGTATCATACTAAATGTCGCAATAACTTACAAATTAGAGACATTTAGCTAAATGTCGTTTGAAGTTAAATAAATTGTCATATAAGACACAGATTTTTACCGACATATATTAAGTGTCATAAAACACAAAAATTTTTACCAGCATATATTAAGTGTCATACTTAATGTCGCAATAACTTACAAAATAGCGACATTTAACTAAGAGTCGTTTGAAGTGAAATAAATTATCATAAAAGACACAGATTTTTATCGACATATATTAAGTGTCATAAAATTTATCATAAAAGACACAGATTTTTACCGACATATATTAAGTGTCATACTAAATGTCACAATAACTTACATAATAGCGACATTTAGCTAAGCGTCGTTTGAAGTGAAATAAATTGTCATAAAATACACATATTTTTACTGACATATATTAACTGTCATACTAAATGTCGCAATAACTTACAAAACAACGACATTTACAGTAAATGTCGTACAAGTTGTGTTACATTATGATCCGCCGACATTTGTATTATATGTCACTATAAAAATGTTCAAAAAGCCATTTTCTTGTAATGGGATTTCCAGGTTTGTATTATTTTTTTAAACCACCATGTTCCTTTTCGATTCACCTGGTACATAGACTTGTTCTGGTCAAGAAATTCTGGTACGAATTATGAATTTGTTCCTATTTTAATCTTTAATGTTTTGTTTCTTTCAAGATTTGTTAAGCACATTAGGTTCTTAAATTGAATTTGTTGATGCATAGTGTTGTGTTGGTAAATTATTTGGTTGTAATTTGGACTTCATTTTCGAGTTGGCTTCAAATTCAGCTGATTTGTTTCCATGACTGCTAATTTATCGTACTTTTTAACAGTAAATTTGGATTTTACTAGTTAATCATACTTGTTAGTTAAGTGACAGCTAATTAATCGTACTTGTTAGTTAAAATGATTTTTATGGTACATAGTTTTGTTTCATTGTAATTGTGTTAAGTACACAGGTGTGATTTTGTTCAAATTCGTTCTTCATTTGTGGTTTTGTTTCGTAATCGGCTGAATGGTTTCCAGTTTTGTTATTTCTTTGTAATCTTATGTACCTAAATCGAACAAAGTGGAACAATTGCTTGTTCTGGAAACTAATGTTGAGTACGGGATTTTAATTCGTACCTAAATCATTTGGTTTGTGCTGCATCTCATTTCCCTCCTCGATGTCCACTCGGTAACTTTGTGTTCATTCGTGTTGAAAGTGTGGATGCCAACTTATTTTGGAACAAACTTTCCTTTAGCATTGTTTGGATTTTTGTTGTAATCTTGTGTATCGGTAGGTCGGTAAATTTTATGTTATGACCGAGCTACGTTTTTATGTAGCTTGGATTATTGTGTTCCACTATTCCTTAATTAGTACAATGAATATGGTTATGCAATGGTTGGGAGATTCATTTGTATTGATTTGCTTTGTTTTTGTGTTGTTTTATAGAGTTATGACAAACAAGAGAGAAACAAGAGGAAAAAGGGGAAGGTTAACCATAAGCATGTTGTCCTCGAAGATAAGGTAAAAATGTGTATTAATGGGGAACTTTGTTACTTTGGCTAGTAACTTGCGTAGATTTTTTATAAGTAAGTATTGATCATAATTTAGAAATTATGTTCTGTTCAAAATAAAGGGAAACAAGTAATCGTGAGGACTCGTTGCGGTCCCGGCAAGATACTTAAGGCTATAAGCGCGGAGTCCATGACACCAGAGAAAACTGAAAAATTAGTCGAGTTGGGATTTGATGGAGCGACCAAAGTGAAGATAGGACGAATGTGTGAGGACTTTAATAGGTGGCATGTTGATTGTTACGACGTCAAGAGCAAGACGTTTATGTTTATGAAGGATGATCGTTTGAGTATTACGGCGGATGATGTGGCTAGAGTGTATGGGTTGCCCCGAACCGTAAACACTGATCTAGAAAAGCATCAACATCAAACCTGCATCATGATCATCGGAAGTCGATAGATTGACGACGGGCACCGAACCTGCCTCCATAGTACATAATGAAGTGGAATATGATGAGTACATCGCATTAAAAAATTATAAACACAACACCTAAACTTTGGAAAACAAATTTTCAAACCTGAAGTATGAACACTGGTAGGAGTTTCATCAATATTGTGGTTAGGGACCGATCCTGTCAATGAATCTAGTACCAAATATGGAAAATGGGAACACGAGCCACTGCGTCAGTACTAAAAAGGGAAAAAATGGTACATAATGTAGGGAGATAATAGGTACCTAAAGAACCTGAAGCAAGAATGTCTGATGATGATGGAACGACAGTCGGCAATGGGCGGGACTCCGATGATATCTTCTCATCTCTGATCGTTTCCATTGTTGTAGCATTATGGGAAGATTAAATGACTGATCACCATAATCGAAACGAAACACATGGCTATTGAAGTTCAAATTCTGTAAAAACCTGATAAACAAATGGCGGTTGCAGAGTTAAGCAATGGTGGTTCAATTTGATGTAGGTTTGATGTTGCTGCCGTCGATTACCAAAAAACGCCGTTGTCGATTACCAAAAAAACAGTCATCGATTCAAAAAAATACCATCTCCGATGGGCCAGCAATAGCTGATTAAATAATACCGCCAACGATTCTTCTAGTTAGTATTTTAGCTGATGGTTGTTGTATTCCGTCAAGAAAGGGAAGTTCCATTGTTTGCAATAACTGATTCCTTTTTTTAGCTAGGATTAGTATTTTAGCATATTATTTTAATTAATGATTTAAATAAGGAAATTTACATAGATGCTCATGAACTTTTAGCCATTAGATTAGATTAGGAGAATGGAAGGTAGAGATTAGTGTTCTCATGGTGAGAACAAAATGGGTGTTCTCATACGGGATTTTTTTCGGTGACAAAGTCTAAACTTTGTCACCTATACAAAGTTTAATTTGGGCCCTTGATCTCCTATCCACTTCTTAATTAATAATTTAAATGAATTTAATAATGTTATTTAAATAATTTCATTAATTGAAATCAAAAAGATGCGGCTGGATTCCATAACAGTCAAGTTTGGCATTTATGTCCATTATTATATTTATTTTTGATTTATCTTCTCCTCAAAATATGCTGAAAAATATTCTCTTAACAATTGTAGATAATCATAATCATAATCTTCTTCTTCATTTTTCTATCCAATCAAACCACAATTCTTTTCACTGTTCAGTTTGTGAGTTTCGTTTTATGTTGTTCAATTTGTGAGTCTGTGAGTTTCAGTTGTTGAATTAAGATTATATTCATTGAGATTGATGCGGCTGGTCACTATGCACGAAGTACTAGTATGCATGCAGTACTAGTATGCAATACTGTATCGGCTCGAGTCCCTTCTTCGTTGCTTGAATCAGAGCTTGGGTCTGGCTGTTTTTAAATCTGCGAAATCAGAGACAGAGGTGGTCAAACATACTAGTACATCGAGCATACTAGTATGGTACATCTACATGTATTCGAATTGCTATTCGGGCATCCTAAAACATGATTGAACTAAAAAAACCACCACAATCATTGAAAAACAACAAAGACTGACCTGGATTGCAAAACCAAAAGCAAGAACAGTCCTATGTAATCAGAAATCCCTCTATCGGCTCGAGTTTCTTCTTCGTTGCTTGAATCGGAGCTTGGTTGAGGGTGTTTATTAATCGCTGAAATCAGAGATAGAGGCTGTCATCGAGTTAAACCACCATGCAAGGTAGAAAATAAAAAATGAAGTGAATCTTGGCTTACCGGCGGCGAGGGAACTCAGAATCGGAGCCCGGCGGATGGTGGAAACTTCTTCTTATTCTCTTCCTATGGGGAACTGTAACGCCTGCGTGAGGCCGGATTCCCCGCCGAGGGACTCCAAGCATCAAAAGCCGCCGAAGAAGAAGCTGTCGCCGGCCGGCAAGGCAAAAAAGCCCAATCCGTTCTCGGAAGACCCGAACCGTTCCCCAGCTCTGATCCGCGTCCTGAAGGACCACCACATCGGCCCGCACCATCTCCGGATCGGCGACAAGTACATCCTCGGCAGGGAGCTGGGCCGCGGCGAGTTCGGAATCACCTACCTCTGCACGGACAGGGAGACGAAGGAGTCTCTGGCTTGCAAATCGATCTCGATGAGGAAGCTGAGGACGGCTGTCGACGTGGAGGACGTCAGGAGGGTGGAATCGTCGATTTCCTTCGGCGCCCCAAACAAATCCTTGACCCACTCCAAGAAATCGGACGAAGCCAAAGCGCCGCACCGTAGATAGCACCGGACGAAGCCAAAACTCCGGAGATAGTCGCCGCACCGGAGCGTTCGATGTCCGGAGATAGCGCGCCGGCGGAGTTCATGGGAACACCGGTTTTGGATTTCAGAGGAATGGGGGAGGCGGCGGTAGGGTAAATACCCTAGATAGTGGGTTGGTTAAAAGTAAAAAAAAAAAATACCCCCCTTAAATACTAGTTATTCCGGCCCTTAGATCTAAATGAAGGAGATCCTACGGCTCTCCTTAAGCTTTGTATAGGATATAAAATATCCCCTTTGTCACCCACCGCGCTCCCTTCTCATACAAGATTTTCTGCTACACTGTAACCTTGATACACAACAATAAGATGCATCTCTCTTACACTCTCTCTTGTTCTCTCTAACCTTTTAGTTTTTTTTTATGAATAATTGGTTTCATTTCATCAAAAAGGCTTTCAGTACAACTTTCCTATAAACTAAAATGTCAACGCTATTCAAGATGATTCGGGTCTCCATACACCTCTTAGTAAATAGTTCTCGCCGAAATCAATGTCAATTTTGCAAACAGAGGACGTCTATGTTTTTTTTTGTGTTTTCCGAAGAAGTTTTTGGCGAAAAATTCTAAATTTTTCGCCGAAAACTTGTGTCTGTTTTTGAAATCAGTTTCCTTTTTTTGGTCCGATTCTAACGCATACTTGATCGTCCAAATCGGAGCTCTGTAGCTCCGGTTATCCCCGAAACAAGCTTTTCACGTTTTTGGCCAACTTCGTCGCTTTCCGTCCATTTTCTTGAGTCATGTCTTAAAGGTTAGTTGTTGGGTTTTCAATTTCGAATCTTTTGACATGCTGATTGTTGAATTTCGACGAGTTTAAATTTCGGTCTACCTCGTTTTGCGTGCCTGCTGTTTCGATGTGATTTTTTCTGAACTGATTGAGTTTAGTTGATCTAGATTGCTCGAGGAGTGTCGTGTCATGAATTTAATAAAAAAGAGTCAAAATATTTTCAAAATTCCCCTAACCTTCTTCGTTTCGACTTTTATTCTGTGTGGATCCGGGACACTTGTCCCGGTATCCTTTTGATCTTTTTGTTGTTTTTGTTTTGTAGGATCTTGAGTAGCTACTCCGCTCTGCTCCGGACGCTTCGTGTTCATCCACTACACCGACCATCTTGTCACAGGTTCTTCGTATCTCTCTACTCTAGTTTAGTCCTGTGAGGACACAGAACCGTTTAAGTGTGGGGTAGGATTCTAGGATTATGCATGGTGTTGCTTGATTTTCTGTGATACTTTGGTTCAATTTTGAAATTTCTCTAGCATAGAATTGCTCAATTCTTGACTTTTGATGTTAAATTGACTTCAATTTTGAACAATGACGTCTAGACTGTTCCACTTAGAACCTGTAACCAACGTGTCGGAACTGATATTAAATGAGTCTAGGTCAGAACAGATCACAAATCACTCTTGTAGTTGAAACTTGAATCAATTAAACTGTTTTGCCTGTTAATCACAAAGCTCGATAACACCGTTCTAAGAGGACAAATGCTAGCTCTTCTCCATGTTTTTCACTCCATATTTGTTCACCTGTGATTGTGTCTTGAGATTAGACGGAAATCCAATTCGAAATCTTGTGTAAAAAGTTATAACTAGCTAGGATTAAGTGACTAAATGGTTAAATCAAGTAATTAAGTTGTGCAAATCAATGCTAAGTTCTTAAAGTGCTGAAAATCAAAGCTAGGCAAGCCCGACACCTAAGTGAAGTGTTCAGGTTGAGCACTAGCATAGGCACAAATACGGTGAGCTAGGCAGGTCCAACACCTAAGTGTTGTGTTTGGTATCGAGCACTAGTATGCAGTAAATAAATCAAAGGAAGAAGTTGAAACTTGAATAAATTGTTGTTTAAATCAGTCCTAGCTAGAACATGTAACGTATAGATCTAGAAGCGGATGAAGTCGAGTCGAGTCGATAGCCACGTCACTTTTCCTACCTCCACATCCACATCATGGCTAGAGCTTAAAGTCTTTTTGATTAGAATTGGTGTTATCGTAGTCGGTTAATTATGATTAATTATTTTGCCAAGAAACGAGCTTTGTTAAAACTACTACTTGAAGTGTGCAGAAATTAGTGAGATCGAAAACTTGTTTGGTTGACGTTCTTGCATGTGTAGGTTGAGTTTCTACGTGGAACAGTCTAAACCAAATCGTTAGAATTGAATCTCAGTTTAATCTCGTGTCATTTGTGAATTTGAGTGTGTTCTAGTTCAGTTTGCTTGAGGACAAGCAAAAGCTTAAGTGTGGGGTATTTTGATGACACTCAATTTCACGTAATTTTCAGCCTCATTTAAGCAACATTTCCTTGCTTGAAACGTGGTTTTAGGGGTAGAATAGCGAATATTCACTCAACTACTCTATTTCCTACCGATTTGGTTACTTTGGCCCTTTTTGGGTCTATTTGATGGTTTTCTAGTGTTTTTGTCATCATTTACATAGCCACAGACATATTCAAGACCTCAAGGAGTGAACCAGAATCGAACCAGAAATCAAACCGGAGTCAGAACCGAAGATCCAACTGCCCAGCACAATGTTTTCGCCGAAAAACCTACATAGTTTTCGGCGAAAATACCTTAAGAAACTCACAGGCGAAGTCAGCAGCTTTACACTGAATATTTTGGCGAAAACTTTCATAGTTTTCGGCGAAAATCCAAGAAGAAACCCAACGCAGATTCAGCTGATGTTTTCGGCGAAAACTTAAAGTCTTTGCCGAAAACTATTGAAGAAAAACACACTGGATATTTTAACTGAAGTTTTCGGCGAAAACTCCTTAAGTTTTCGCCAAAAACTCCTTCCTTTTCCGCGGCTGGGTTGGAAAACCCTAATCTTACCTATTTAAAGAAGCAGTCGGCAGCCAGCCAGTGGGAGAGATTATTCCAACAACTATTCACAAATCAGACTTTTGAGAGTCAGCCGACTCTAGGGTCGATAGATAGAGTTTAGAGAGTTCGAAGATCCATGGAGAGATCGTGACGCCATCCTTCCACCTCGGAGACCTCAGAGCTTAAAGTTGAAGATCCAGGAGATCGAAGCTTCGCCGGACTCGTCAGAATTAGGTTTTTCAGTTCTTATCTGTTCTTCCTTTGTATGATGATTTCCTTTGTTGCCTTTGATTCTTCTGTTATCGTTATGAGTATTTGAACTTGTAGAGCTTAGATTAGATGAATCCTAAGTGACCCAAGGCTTTAAAGCAGTCACAGATTGGCGGTAATTAGATTTGAAATTCAATCAGTTTCTCTTTGCATGGTTGTTTTGTTCTTCACTGTTTATGTTTCTTCTCTGGTTGGTCGCCTAGATTAGGTTTATGCAAGCTAGGGTTAGTCGCCAGACAGCTTCCCTGCTTTGGCACATAAACTTGTCTTTCTTGATCACCTAGTTTAGATTCTTGTTAAGATGAGGATAGTAGCGAACGTTCGTCTCTATTTAGAACATCAATTCAACCAATTAACCTATTCATTGGAGTGTGCCTTTCGTAGGAACCATTAGGGTTAATCCGCTTCAAGAGTAACTCATTAATCACTAGTAATTGCACCAGTTAGTTTTGTCGTCGCAAGAAGCGACCGTACTCGAGCGGCTAATTAATCTTGGTAGTTAGATCGGATAGAGCGAACGTTCGCCAGTCTTAAACCTAAGGGTAAAGAGTTATGGTGGTGTCTGAGAACTGAATGAATTAGAATTGAAAACCGTTGGTCTTGTGATCGCCAGTGCTTTGGTGATCTTAGGGGATTCGAAATCTAGCTCGTCTATCTTCCTGTTAGCCAACCTTTTAATCTTTCTGCCTTTTATTTTCCTTTGTTCATTAGATTAGAAGTCGTGGAACTCATACCACGCACAACGTGTTTAAACCTGAGTAATTTGCCAACATATTTGAGTAGACAAGAAGAAGAGACCTCGAGTAGAATACGATCTAGTCTACCTTGGTAGATTAGTTATTTAACTACACGCGCGTGAAAACGCGGTTCATCACCTATCTTTATTTCTAGTTCCAGGACAAATTTCATTCATAACTCCCTCCCATGAATCACCAGTAACAACAGTGAGTAAAGCCTGAAGAACTCCCTTAACAAAGGAGCATTTTCAGTAAGCATGATCACGGGCATCCACCCCATCTGCACAGAAAACACAGCTAATGTCTAGAGTCATCCCCAATGCACCATATCAGCTTTCCAGGTTTCTTTGTGTTGTACCAAGAGCCAGGTAACAAAGCTATTTCTTGGCATCACCAATCCTCCCCAAACTGTTTCATACCAGGGAACTAATGGGAGTTTAGGCCGAATAGAAGTCCAGACCTTTGACAGCTTAAACCCATTCATGAGGCAACCATCCCAAGTCAAACAACCATCAGCATCCTCACCTACAAACTGTTGCGCAGTGGCCCTCATCTTCAGTATTCTATTTTAGGTCCAAGATCATGTGCCACTTTTCAAATCCCATATAGACTTGCTCTTATTTCTGTACTTGTGCATCCAAGCTACCCATAACGAACCACTCTGAGCAAGGAGGTTCCATAGGTGCCTGATAATATTAGTTGCATTCCAATAGTAGAAGTCCTTAAGACCAACCCCTCCCTCAGCTTTCAGAATGGCTAAGTGCTTCCAGGCCACCTTACTTCGACCTCCTTCCATCTTTCCCACAGAAAATGATAACAGATATTCCTTCTATTTCTTTTAGGATGTACTTAGGTATGAGAAATACACTCATCCAGTATTGCAGAATGCCACAAATTACCGATTGTACTAGTTGAAGCTTACCAGCATAGGACAAACATTTAGCTTTCCAGTCAAGCACCCTCCCAACAGTGCGATCAATAAGCCATTTACAGTCAGCCCTTTTCAGTTTGCCAGCACTCATAGGAACACCTATATGCTTGAATGGGAGAGGCCCTCATTTGAAGCCAGAGGCAAGAGTGAGAGATTCAGCCACATCCTCATCAACCCCAGCCATAGAGATTTTGCTTTTATTTGGATTAAATCGAAGGACTGAAAGCTCCCTGAACTCCTCCAACACCTGTGTGACACAAGAGATGCTTTCAAGGGACGCCTTAGTGAAGATGATCAGGTCATCTGCAAAGCTGAGATGAGTTATCTTAGGTCCTTTACATTGCGGATGTAGCTTAAAACAACCAGAATCTACTACCTTAGCCAACATCCCTGCTAACAGTTCCATTGAAATCACAAACAAATAGGGAGACAATGGATCCCCTTAGCGGAACCCCTTATTTGCAGAAAAGTTCCCACATAATGTTCCATTCAAACAGACTGATAGCATACTTGAATCTAGACAGACTTTAATCCAGTGTATGAAGCTAGAAGGGAAATTCATGGATCTCATTACTGCCAACACAAACTCCCACTCCACAGAGTCAAAAGCTTTCACTAAGTCCACTTTGATTGCACATCTCGCTGAAATGTTAAATTTGTTGTAGGTACGTAACAGCTCAGTAGCAAGGAGAATGTTATCCCCTATAACTCTCCCTTTTACAAATGCAGTTTGGGATGGACCAATGACTTTAGGCATTAGCTTACTCATTCTGTTCACAATAACTTTCGAAATAAACTTGTAAATCACATTCAGACAGGAAATAGGCATGTAGTCCTTCATATCAGAGGCATTGACCTTCTTTGGGACCAAAGCAATGAATGCAGAGTTCACAAATGGAGGCAACCTGTCTGAATGAAAGAAATCAAGCACATCGGAGATAACATCATAACCAATAGTTTTCCAACAAGTTATATAGAAACCAACTGTATAACCATCAGGCCCAACCGACTTATCACTTGGCATAGAATAAAGCGCTCTCAATCTCAACTAGAGTGAATGCATCTACTAACAAGTCCCTGTCATCATCCTCTAGCCTGTATCTCACAAATGAGTCAACCTTTATAATGTTAACAGCTGTAGACTCCCCCAACAAAGACTTATAAAAACCAACTGCAACCTTTTCCATGGCAGAGTAGTCATCAACCAGAACCAGAACACCTTCCTCATTCTGTAGCTCCCTTATAGTATTTCTTATCTGCCTTTCCTTCACCATGTTAAAAAAGAACCTAGTACATTGATCTCCTTCTTTAACCCACGGGGCTCTGGATTTGCTTCTTAACAGACTCTCTTCAGCTTTCTTAAAACCTTTTAGTTTTTTTTTTTTGGTGGGAAGGCTAGAACTGCCGCTTCAATTAATTAACCAATCTGGGTTTTGAAATCCCCATACAATCAAATCGAACATGATACGCCAGATTACAATCTGAAAGTGGAATAAAGTGACATCCCCGAGGGAGCTTATGACCAAGTCGTGCCAAAAAATCAGCCACCTGTTACCTTCACGGTAGACATGCTTCAGCTTGATCTCCCAATCTTTCCTGACCCAATCTCGAAACTCAAACACTTCGATCGCGTGTTGATGATTAATCACCGGGTTCTTATCAAGTAAGATAGCAATAGCAGCAAGAGAATCAATTTGGACCTCGACCTTCTTAAATCCCGTCAACCATGCCAACCGGATCCCCTCCAGCGCTCCTTTCAGTTCTGCCCGCGTAATAGAGCAGGTCCCCAGATTAATAGCAAAGGCCTGAAGACATCTACCCTCCCCATTTCTCAGGAGACCCCCAGCTGCCGCTTTACTTCGATTCCCCAGCACCGACCCATCGGAGTTGACAGTAAGCCATCCCTGTGGCCCAGCCCTCCAAGCAACTTGAATCAACTGCTCCTTCCTCGCCGATCCTAGGAAACAAGATTCGAAGTTAAGAGCTCCATGGACCTTACTTTCCCAGTTCAAACATCTTGAGGCAACTGTCGATTCCTTTTCGAGGCTACCTGCAAACAGCCTCTCGTTCCGTGCCCTCCAAAGGTACCAACACACAATGCCAAATCTAAGCCCCTTCTCTCCGCCAAGGAAGCGTTGGAACCAGTCAATCGTTCCATTGTTCCAGTCAGCTCCATCACAAGCAAAGCCTCCCACCTTAAGCCAAACTGATTTCGCGAAGGTGCAATCCCAAAGCACGTGCAAGCTCGTTTCATCGGTAGCACCACACCAGCGGCAGCTACCATCCGCACACAGTCCCCTGCGTCTACGAGTATCGTTGGTTAGGAGCTTGTCCATCGTAGCCAGCCAGAGAAAATGCTTAATCCGACCCGGACCACTCCAGTGCCACACCGCCTTCCACAAGACCGAATCAGATTATAGGCTGACTTAATAGAAAACAAGCCAGAATTTTCAAGCCCCCAAACCCAATCATCTGCTCCTCTGCTCTCTTGCGGTGGTGTCATCCCTGCCACAATATCCACAACATCAGGAGTAAGAAGCCTTTCCAAACGAGGAAAATCCCACTGCCCCTCAGTGTTAACCATTGACGCCACCGTGCAACTCAAATCAAAATCGGCTGCAGTTGTATCCGCGAAGTCGAGAAGGCGGATATCAGCATCAACCCATTTATCCGACCAGAAAAAAGTGTCTGTCCCATCTCTAATTGCCGATCTGGACCCTGCCAACATCGTTTCCCATTCTCGAGTCAGTCCCTTCCAAAGCGACGACAACGAGGGAGATTCCCGTCGAACCAAGCCTTCACGCTTGCCAAAAATATTTGTGTTCCAGGACCTTAACCAGAGCTTATCTTTTTCCTTGAGAAAAGGAAAGAAAGTTCGTGAGAAATCCCCTATTCAACGCGTCCAATCGAAAACCCAAGTCCCCCCTTTTTTTTGGGGGAAGGCAGACTTTCCCCCAAAGCAACGAGACAAAATTTCCCTTTCCTCTTTGTCGATCCCCCCCAAAAAATTCCCGTTCCGAGATCGATTTATCACATGTCGTAACGGGGAGAACGCAGTTTGATCGCAAGGTGGAATCACCGCAAGAACCAATTGAGCCCCGTTAAACGTCCCCCCCGCGAAAGAGACTTCCTTTCCTCCAGCCCCAATTGTTGCGATCGATCTAAAAACTCTTGGTAGGTCCGAGCGTAATGCGATCGGGAGGACGGGAACTCCCAAATACCCTCCCAAGTTCTGAGTTAAAGGAAACGTCAAAAAGTAAGGAAAAAGAGTGCTTACATGCCGATTCGTATTCTTCGAACAAAGATAGCGGGTTTTATCTCTGCTCCAGCCTGCCCCCATGCCGAACGAACCGGTTAGGCACTTTCTAATGACTTAGCCTGATCCTCCCACGCTTTGGCAAAAAGAATTAAAACATCTGCATAGAAGAGATGGGACAGGGAGGCCCCCCCCCCACTAAGCGAGATCGGGCCCCCATTCGCCCGGGGGAGACTGCTTCGTCGATACATATCTAAATCTCTCCATACATAAAGGTAAAAGGAAGGGGGAGAGCGGGCACCCCCGTCTAAAACCTCTCTGGGGTAAAAACTGCTCTGTGACCCCCCCATTCCAAAGGATTTCCCTTCTGTAGTCCTAACACAAGCCATGATGAGCTGACTGCCGACCTGTCGCCACCAATGATTCTTCCAAAAATGACCATTTGATGCGTTTATACGCCCTTTGTGAGATCAATCTTGAGGGCCATCCTTTTAGTTCTGCCCCCAAGGGTTCCATAAAATGAATTACTTCCCGAAGGGTAATAAGTTTTCTGAAATCTGACGACCTGGGATGAAGCTGGCTTGGTTGGACGAGATCAGGGAAGGGAGAGAGGCCGAAGTCTGTGCCAGGCATTTCGTCAGAATTTTATAACTAAAAATTAACAGACTAAGGGTTGAAAGCTGCA
>CM068298.1:12329992-12385065 GCA_034768395.1 Linum lewisii | reverse complement strand
CCTTAAAAGGTTCGGTTTGGGATGGAGAGATTACCTCGATGGTGCCATAAGGAAAAACATGAGTTACCGTAAAGGGGCCGGACCAACGAGACCTCAATTTCCCGGGAAAGAGCTTGAGCCGAGAGTTGTATAGGAGAACTTGATCACCAACTTTGAAATCCTTGCCCGGCTTCAAACGGGAATCATGAATGAGCTTCGTCCTCTCCTTGTAAAGCTTTGCATTCTCATATGCATGATGGCGATACTCCTCGAGCTCATGTACCTGAAACTTATGCTCTTCTCCTGCGAGACTCATATCAAGGTTTAGAAATTTCAATGCCCAATAAGCTCGGTGCTCGAGCTCTACCGGCAAATGGCATGCTTTGCCATAGACCATCCTATAGGGAGTAGTGCATATAGGGGTCTTGTAGGCCGTGCGGTAGGCCCATAGAGCGTCATCAAGCTTCTTCGACCAATCTTTTCGTGATTGGTCGACCGTCTTCTCTAAGATTCTCTTAAGTTCCCAATTGGTCACCTCGGCTTGGCCACTAGTTTGAGGGTGATACGAGGTGGACATCCGATGAGTGACGCCGAACCGGTGGCATACTCTATCGAATTGCCCTTGAAAATGAGTACCTCGATCACTAATGATAGCACGAGGGGTACCAAAACGGGTGAACAACTTAACAAGAAACTTCCCTACGACTCGGGCATCATTGGTAGGCAAAGCTTGTGCCTCCGCCCATTTAGACACGTAATCTACCGCAACTAATATGTACTTGTTACCATGCGAAGTAGGAAACGGTCCCATGAAATCAATACCCCATATATCAAATATTTCTACCACTAACGAGACATTTTGAGGCATTTCATTACGGGAAGAGATGTTACCTGAACGTTGACACGCATCGCAAGACTTGACAAAGTCTTGACAATCTCGGAAGATCGAGGGCCAAAAGAATCCGGACTCAAGTACCTTGCGAGCCGTGCGATTTGCTCCATGATGTCCACCCGTTGGACCGGAGTGGCAATGTCGCATGATGTCCTTAGACTCTCCATAAGTGACACATCTTCTAATCATACCATCCGAGCCAACTCGAAATACAAAAGGATCGTTCCAATAGTAATGCTTCAAATCCGCAAAGAACTTCCTTTTGTCTTGAGTGGAGAGGCCCTCCTTCAAGTCTCCACTAGCAAGATAGTTAGCCAAATCCGCGAACCAAGGTTCCTTGAACTCTAAAGTTGCTATAGCGAATAATAGCTCATCGGGGAAGTTGTCATTGATCTCTTCTTTACCATTGTGTACCATTTCCGCCTCTTCCAAGCGAGACAAGTGGTCGGCGGCTACATTCTCGGACCCCTTCTTATCTCGAATCTCAATATCAAACTCTTGCAATAGAAGGACCCATCGGATCAACCTTGGTTTAGCATCGGTCTTAGATAGAAGGTACCTCAAAGCTTGGTGGTCCGTGAAGACAATAG
Organism: Linum lewisii; assembly: GCA_034768395.1. NCBI lineage: Eukaryota > Viridiplantae > Streptophyta > Magnoliopsida > Malpighiales > Linaceae > Linum > Linum lewisii. The sequence continues at coordinate 12,383,604 of CM068298.1, read as the reverse complement.
TGTGAGAAAGTACCAAGTAGGACCTAAACTTATCAAAAGCAAACACTATGGCCAAGAGCTCCTTCTCCGTAGTTGTGTAGTTCCTTTGAGCATCATTGAGAGTCTTACTTGCATAGTATATTGGATGGAATCTCTTGTCGATTCGTTGGCCTAGAACCGCTCCAATGGCGTAATCGCTAGCATCACACATCAACTCAAATGACTTTGACCAATCCGGAGCAATGAGTATAGGGGCATTCGTGAGCTTACCCTTGAGGAGTTCAAAAGCTTGCAAGCACTCTTCATCAAAACGAAATTCCACATCCTTCTCAAGAAGCCGAGTCATAGGAGTAGTTATTTTCGAGAAGTCTTTGATGAAGCGCCTATAGAAATCGGCATGCCCCAAGAAGCTTCTCACGGCTTTCACGGATGAGGGTGGAGGAAGTTGAGAGATGGTCTCCAATTTTGCCTTGTCAACCTCAATGCCCTTTTTAGAGATCTTATGACCAAGAACAATCCCCTCGTTGACCATGAAATGACACTTCTCCCAACTTAATGCAAGATTGGTCTCTTCACACCGACGCAAGACCTTCTCAAGGTTCCTCAAGCATAGGTCGAATGAATCCCCAAAAACCGAGAAGTCGTCCATGAATACTTCCATGATATCTTCCACGAAATCATCGAAAATGGCAAGCATACACCGTTGGAAGGTAGTGGGAGCGTTGCACAACCCAAAGGGGATCCGTCGATAAGCAAAAGTACCGAAGGGGCATGTGAATGTGGTCTTCTCGATGTCCTCCGAGGTGATCGGGATTTGGAAGTACCCGGACATACCATCCAAGAAACAATAGTACTCGTGACCGGAGAGACGCTCGAGCATTTGATCCATGAAAGGTAGAGGAAAGTGATCCTTCCTAGTGGCATCATTGAGTCGACGATAATCTATGCAAACACGCCACCCGGTAATCGTCCTTGTCGGGATAAGCTCATCCTTGTCATTAGCTACCACCGTGATCCCTCCTTTCTTGGGAACAACTTGCACGGGGCTAACCCAAGGGCTATCCGAGATAGGAAAGATAATCCCCGCATCCATAAGCTTAATAACCTCTTTCTTCACAACCTCCTTCATGTTAGGATTTAGCCTTCTTTGTGGTTGCACAACCGGCTTGAAATCTTCCTCCATAAGGATCCGATGTGAGCAAAATGTGGGACTTATACCTCGAATATCCGAGATGCTCCACGCAATAGCTCTCATGTACTTCTTGAGGAGCTCCACTAGACGGTCCTTTTGCTCGGGTAGAAGCTCAGAATTGATGATGACCGGTAGCTTAGAATCTGGCATGAGAAAAGCATACTCCAAATGTGCGGGAAGAGGCTTGAGCTCAAGAGTAGGTGGTTCTTCATAGGAGGTCTTTACCCTTTCCACCTTCGGGAGAGCAACAAAAACCGTTTCACCCTCTAACTTGTCTCTCCCTTCATCAAGGTAAGCCACTTGAGCTTTTAACTCCGGGGTGCCTAAATGTTCCTGCACATCCATTCTAAGGCAAACATCCAAAGAATCTCGACACACGAAGTTAGAAATACTACACACACTAGCCGAAGCAATAGTATCACAAGAGTACTCTAAATCATCTTGTGCGTGAGCAAACTTCATGCCATCGGCTATGCAAAATGTGACACTCTCTTGTCCTACTCTCAATGTCAATTTTCCGTCATGCACATCAATCAAAGCACGAGAAGTAGCTAGGAATGGTCTACCAAATATCAATGAGACATCCACATCATCGGTATCTATGACCGCAAAGTCAACTAGGAAGACAAAAGGGCCTACTTTAACTAGCACATCATCAACAATCCCCCTAGGACTCTTGGTCGACTTGTCCGCAAGTTGAATGTACATACGAGTAGAACGAAGATTAGACAACCCTAGCTTCTCAAATATGCAATAAGGCATGACATTGATACTAGCACCTAGATCCGCAAGACCATTAGCAAGAGAAATATTACCAATAGCACAAGGGATAGTAAAGGTACCCGGATCCTTGAGCTTTTTGGGTGGACTTTTGAAGAGAACGGCGGAGCATTCCTCATTAAGGTGGACTAGAGATGTCTCCGGTAGCTTTCTCTTGTTGGTGTAGAGTTCCTTCATGAACTTAGCATATTGGGGCATCATAGTCATTGCTTCGGGAAACGGAAGAGAGAATTGCATTTGACTAATCCGCTCCACAAACTTCTTGAAAACCTTCTCAAGGCCATCCTTCTTCAATCGAGATGGGTATGGAGGCTTAGGCTTGTATGGAGATACAACCGGTGCGGGAGGAGAGACCGGTGGTGTACTCGATGTAGCCTTACTAGGTTCCTTGGCAACCTTAGTGCTCACATTACCCGTAGGAGGTTCGACTTCAACCTCAACTTCATCCGAAGGAGGATCATTAATATCATCATCATCAACCATTAGATTAGGATCTTGTACCTTTTTAGAGTCAATTGGGGTAGAGGTTGTATCTTGCAAGGGTCTTCCACTTCTCAAGGTCACTACCTTGCAATGCTCCGGACCTTTGGGGTTGATCTCGGTATTGGGAGGTAAAGAGCCCGAAGTTCTCTCCGAAAGTGCCTTAGCAATATGACCCATTTGATTCTCCAAATTTGCAATTGAAGCTTGTTGATTCTTGATAAGTTGAATCATTGCCGCATTGGTGTCTTCTTGGGAGATTGTAGAACCACCCTCTTTGTTTTGAGAAGGCTTGGTGAAACCGGGCGGCCCATTACCCTTATGATTATACATCCCCGGTGGATTAGAACCTTGCTCACCACCTTGGTTACCTTGGTTTTGGTTTCCCCCTTGGTTTCCATTGGTTGCCTTGCTTTTGATTTCCCCATTGATTACATAGGTTTCCTCCTTGGTTACCTTGATTGTACCCCTTGTAACCTTGGAATCCTCCTTGATTACCTTGGTTGTAACCCTTGTTATAACCACCACTTTGATTACCTTGGCCTTGGTACCCTTGGTTAGGCTTGTTGTACCCACCTCCTTGGTTCCAAGGACGGTTGTAGTTACCCCCTTGATAGTTCCCTTGAGGGTTGAAGTTACCATCGAATCCTTGACCTTGTGCAAAGCTTACTTCCTCAATGTTTTCATCTTGGTTAGGCTCAGAAGTAGCGGAAGGGCATACATTTACATCATGGCCTTGGCCTCCACAACATTCACAACAAAATACCGAAGCAACCGGTGGATTACCCACTTTAGATGGCTTAGAGGGAGTCTTAGGCATACTAAGATTGCTTACTTGTGAAGCCATGGCGTCGATCTTAGACATAAGGAGAGCGATCATTGGATCATCTTCATCTTGGTGCCCCGGTAACTTAGGCTTCTTCCCATAGCTAGACGACTCCTTTGGTGCATCAACACTTACGGACCGAGAATCATAGTGCGTGTCACTTCCATACTTAGACTTAGGAGGTTGTTGTCGAGACCAACTCCTTGTCTTGTTGGCCATCTCCGCGAAGAGTTCTAGAGCATCTTCGGGAGTGAGCGTCCTTAAGTCACCTCCGGCGGCTTGGTTGATCATCCTTGTATTCTCAAAATCAAGGGACCTAGCAAAGATGTCCGCCAAGCTCCATTCGGCGAAGTTGTGATGAGGACAAGACCGAAGAATGGCTTGGAACCTATTCCAAGTCTCATGGAAGAGCTCTCCCTTGTGTTGTGTGAAGTGGTTGATGCGGTCTCGGATTGCATCCGTCATATAGGGAGGAAAGAACTCTTCAAGGAAAGCTTCGGCTAGGCCCTCCCATGTGGTGAAAGCTCTACTCGGTTGATTCTCCAACCATGACTTAGCTCTACCTTTGAGTGAGAAAGGAAAGAGCCGGAGTCTCACACAATCCGGGTGAACTTGGTCATTCTTAACCGTGTCACATATCTCCAAGAAGTCCTTGAGATGCCTAGATGGACATTCACCATCAATGCCATTGAACACCACTCCATTTTGAACCATTTGGATCATATTAGGCTTGAGCTCAAAGTTCCTAGCATTGACGGTCTTCGAACAATGCTAGAGGCTGCCCCTTCAAGAGTAGGACGAGCATAATCCGCCAAGGTACGTCTTGCACCCTTTGTGAGTGATCATCATCATTGGTATGGTGAGAATGCTCCGAAAGGTTGTCTTCATCCTCGTGATGAGACATAGTGTGGTGTGAGATGCAATCAACTTCTTCTTCTTCAACTGTAGGAGGTGGGGAAGTGGTAGGTGACTCGAGCACTTGTTCTAGTCCTTGGATTTGTGCTTGAAGACGAGCTGAACGCCTCATGCACTAACCCAAAATCTCCTGCAAACAAGCACAACAAACACACCCGAGTAATACAACGATGCGGGATAATAAAGTAAACAAAGAGCAACAAGGAAGCAAAAAGTAAAGCGGAAGGAAGTGAATAGATCGGTCTACTACTAAATGCTTTCAAAGGAATGAGAAATTCCCCGGCAACGGCGCCAAAAACTTGATAAAAGCGATTTTACCAAGGTCGTATTCCACGGGGTCCTCTCATAAACCAATACTCACACTTCTCATAGACGGTCTAGACATTTGAAATTGGTTTGGTTTGATCGAGAAAATCAGAAACAAAGGCAAAGAAATGCAATACTAACAAAGATTAAGCAAGAGAGAAAGGTGGCTCAAATCAAAGACAAAGGGGGTTCTCTTGGTGGGTAGTGTCATCATGCTCAAGAGGACTAATTGAACAAACAAGCCATTCAAGATCGAGTTTGCATTTGGATGACCATGCATTTCACTTCTATAGACTCAATGCACTCTCGTAGCACCAAATCCCTATCCTAATACCACTCAACTTAGGCTCTCGCTCTCAAGCTAAGTGAAAAAGGATGCATTCTTAGTGTTTGATGAAATGCCAAGACACAAGACCCTCTCTTAAGACTCTATGACCACAAGGCTAGGCACAACACTCTCATATCAATGCTCTAACACTAAGAGATTCACCAAAAAGCCTTTTCAAACTCAATTGAATGAAAATCCACATGCACACCAAGTGTTCGACAAAATGCCCAAGAGAGAAATCAAGTGAAAATGGTTGAAATAAGATGATCTAATCTCTTAGAACACACTCACTTCAATCCCTAGACCTACAATCTATGCAATCCAAGCACTCTCATGCATCAAATCACATTGAATGGACCAAATTAAGCAAACATGGCATAAAATGGCATTAAGAACAAGTCTAGGAATCATCCTCATACAACCAAGATCAATCATGGCAAGTTCTATACAATCATCTCTCTATCATAGCACAACTAATCTACCCATCCAAGATGAACCCTAGAAACTCAGCCACACATGGCCAAGGGAGTAAAGAGAAAAGAAGGAAGAATGGTCACCAAGAACACCATGGATGAATCCTTGAGATGATCTTCACTTCTCCACTTGTAAGCACTTCTCCCAAGGTTTGTTGGCTTCAATCCTAGCTCCAATGGCTTCAAATTGCTCCAAAAATGTGTTCTAGGGTTTGAGGGTTCGTGGGTATGTGTTTGGGGTTCAAGAGAGATCAAAGAATGCCCCAAAATGGCAAAAAACAAGAGTATTTATAGTGCAGGGGGCAGTGCACGGCGTGCACCCATGCACGGCGTGCACACCTGCACGGCGTGCACCCATGCACGGCGTACACACCTGCACGGCGTGCACCCCTGCACTCTGCAGAAAACTCGATCTTGTAATGCTCATATCTCCCTCGTCCGGACTCCAAATGACCTCCCGTTTGCTCCTATGCGCTCCTTGTCATCCGTACTTTGATGCCATAACCTGAAAATGCACAGAGGCAACTCCAACAGACCACGAATTTGGCTCCAAAGTGGCAACCGGACAACAAAATGACACTTTGCACAAAACTTCAATAAAAGCATATAAGTCATGTCATTTCACGAATAAACACGGGCATTTCAAAGGTCATTCATAAGCTTAAAATGCACTAATTAAAGTCACATCATCCCCATACCCGAACCCGGCCTGACGGATATTACAGCCCCGGATTTAGCCCTAAACATAAAAGCATGCACCTTCTCATTTATTTTCCGACATTTCAGTTGCCAAATCTCTCTCTCTTTTCTCTCGCCGCCGCTTCGATCGGAGTCCTCTTCTTGTCCTGTGCCGCTGGAAATCATTACTCCTTCACGGCTTCACCCAATACAACCCTAGAAACCCTTCGATTTCTCTGCTTCTTTTCTATTTCCTAATCCTTTCCCAATGAATTTCTTCGACATAATTATGCTCTTGTTCACTAACCCTATTTCAATTCATATCTACAGGTTTGTGGCTATAAATACCGCTTCTCTATTCTTCAATCTTCACATGTTCTTCCATCAATCAAGGTTAGTATTCGAAAATTAGGGTTTTATTGTTTAGTCGTTCGATTCGATTCGAAAGTCAGTGACTTTGATCGAGTGGAGTTGTTCTGAAGTCTGGACCTTGTTTCGTCGTTTTGGCAGGTATAGACTATCGAGTGAAGTGAGTGAGTGATTTCAGACATGCAAGCCGCAACAGTTCAAGGTGAGAATCTTTCTTTCAGATTATTTTGTGATGATTGAAGCTTTAGGGTTTACTACTTATTAGCACTGCCTAAAGTAATAGCATAATTCTGTGCTGATTGAATCTTGCCAATTTTGGTACTTGCAGGCAACATAAATGGGGGTGAGGTTGATATGCATGTTGATCAGTTGCCTGTTGTTGAACCTAACAACAATGACAACCCCCAGAGGAGATCGTTGTTGCCAATGATAACCACCAAACACCTACTGAAGAAGAAGTAGTAACATCTCCAGGTCAGGGTAAGCGAAAAAGTCCGGTTTGGGATCATTTTGAAAGAGTTAAGATCAATGATATTTGGAAGGCTAAGTGTAACTACTGTAGGAAGTTATTGGGTGGTGATTCCAGTAATGGTACCTCCCACCTGAGGAGTCATGTTAAGTCATGTATTCAGAAGAGAATACATGATGGATCACAGAAAGTTCTTGGTCCCAATTTATTAATTAAAGGTAAAACTGAGTTGGTTGCTACTGCTTATAATCCTGAAGTGTCTAGGAAAGAACTTGCTACTGCTGTGTTGATGCATGAGTACCCTCTGTCTATAGTCGAACATTTGCATTTCAAGAGGTTTTGTTATTCCCTTCAGCCTCTTTTCAATGTACCTTCAAGGAACACATTGAAAAGAGATGTGATGAGACTGTATTTTGATGAAAGGGCTAAGATTCAGAGGTTAATTGACTCTAGTAAGGGCAGAGTAGCCATAACGACTGATATGTGGACAGCCAGTAACCAAAGGAAAGGTTACATGGTTGTCACTGCACATTATATCGATAATGGATGGTGTTTGAGGAGTCAGCTGTTGAGGTAATTCACCTAAACCTACAAAGCATATAACTATAAGTTACTAATTGTCTAACTGAGCAATTGTTTGTCTAATGAAAGTTGTTTATTGACTTGTTGTAGGTTCATGTATGTCCCAGCTCCTCATACAGCTGATAGGCTTGCAAGGTTTCTTGTTGACTGCTTGATGGAATGGAACGTTGACACTAAGGTATCAACTATAACCTTAGATAATTGTAGCACAAACGATAAAATGCTTGAAAATGTTAAGACGAAGTTAGCACTGCCTCTTTTGATCAAAGATGGGGCTTTAATTCACATGAGATGCTCTGCCCATATTCTGAATTTAGTTGTCAAAAATGGCCTAGATCTTGTGTGATCTTATACTGGAATATCAATCGAGGCATACTAGAACCAATCATCTGTTGGGGTTGGCACGTCTGATCTTGAAAATGGTACTGACACATCCAATGATCTTGACTTTGAGTAGTTCCTTACTCAAAGGAAAAAGGCTAGAACAATTGTTGTTGTTACTGAGCTCGACAATTATTTGAATGAGGATGTTTTACCTCGTTCTTCTGACTTTGATATCTTGATGTGGTGGAAACTAAGTGGACTGAAATACCCTATCTTGCAAGCAGTAGCAAGAGATGTTCTTGCTATTCTTGTTATCTCTGTTGCATCTGAGTCTGCCTTCAGTTCTGGAGGTAGACTTTTAGACACCTCATCGCAGCAAGCTGCATTCTGCCACTGTGGAGGCATTAATGTGTACTAGGAGCTGGCTAAAGGATGAATATGAAAGAGGTACACCTATATAGATAATAGATCCTGCTGTTCTAACTCTGTACTAACCATGTAAATACTTTACTTTAAGTTCTAACTCTTCTATTATGCAGATCCTGCTGTTGGGAACAACATTGTGGAGTTGGAGGGCTGCTTCACAGCTCTGGATATCGTTTCTGGGAGTGATGATGAACCAATCGACATAGAGGACCAAGGTAACCTGCCTAAACCCTAAACAATGTAGACTAATTATCTGCTAAAAACTTAGAACACAGATAGTGTTTAATGAATTTGTGTTGTATGGTGTAGGAGGATCTCAATCTCAAGTTCCTCCTAGATCAACTACGGACTACAATCTTGATGATATTGACTAATTTCCGTAAGAATTAAGAAAGGTAGTTAACTGAAATACTGAAACTGAACTCTGTCTTTATGTATTTTACAATATCAACTGACAAGCTAACAGGTTTAGAGGTCTAACTGAAAGCTACTTTCAATTGTATATTTCAGGGTTTGCTAAAATGAGAACTCGAAGAGCTGTCAACTGTTGTTTAAGGAGTAAGGACTGACTGAGATGCCTTGATGAATGATGACTGATGAGTGATGAGTTCACAAGTTGTTTATGTTTGCTTTCTATCTTAAGTTAGGTGGTTGGTAGTAACATAGTAGTACAATAGTACTTTGGTTAATCTGCACTCTGCAGCAGTTATGCTTGGCAAGTTTGAACATTGAATTTTGAAGTTTGCATCTTTTTGTAGTACTTTGTCTGATGTGTTGAGACTGCAGTAGTTTAAGTGTTGAAACTGATCCAGTTTGTTGGATGCTAGCAGACTAGCAGTACTTTAGTTTGGAATGAATTGTGGATCTTGATGTAATGAAGTTCATTTTAAAATTTGTATGCATAATTTCTGCTCATTTTTATTATTTTTTTCGGGTTTACTCGGGTATAAATCACCGGTGGTTAACCTAAAAACCCATCGGTGACGGGGATGGGATGCAATTGGAATCCGATGGAAATTTTTGACCGGTATTATCCGTCCCCGGGGCTTAATTGGGCGGGCATATCATATACTCGTCCCCGATCCTCCCGATTGCCAAGCCTAGCAGAAGCGGTCTACGATCCGACCGAAGTCTCTGCACATGCCGCACAACTGAATTGGGGTAGCAGCACTTCCACTCCGGGGACGCAAGGGCCCAGTCAATCCTCTCTCCCAATCTTCCCCGGAACCAAGTGCATCGGGGGCCGGTAAACCCAATTTCCATCAAACCACAGTAATCAATACACTGGCGGAACGAGGCAGCATGGGAAGGGGTAAAAGGCGACCCACCATCTTTATCCACCGCAGATAACATGGAGTTAAAGTCTCCAATAAGACACCACGGTAGGGTATTTCGTGTCTTCCATACGCGAAGCTCATCCCAAAGAAGAGCCTTAGACGTTCCATTAGGGCTAGCATAGACTGCGGACACCAAACATGGCTGCTCGATAGGTCCGCTAACAATAAAGTGAATCGCCTGCTCTGATCGATCTTGTTCAACCACCGTGATAGCAGATTTGTTCCACAAAACCCAAATACCTCCTGCAAAGCCTCTCGCCTCTTCCACCAGGCGACTATCGAAACCAATTTTATCCATCACTTTAGCAGCCACCGCCCCGCTTATCCTAGGTTCCAAAATAACAACAATCGTAGGTTTATAAATACCAAGATAGTAAGTAAGAGTCGGGATGAACTCGTCATGGCCCGCTCCTCTACAATTCCAAGAAAAAATAAACATAGTTAAAATGGGAGGGAAACGACCTGACTAGCCCCCTGATCAAGAACGGTCAGGAGGCTTCCTCGTGTCGACGCCAAGATTCCCAACATTAACATTCTGGTCAGATCCGATGCTGGATTGCCCTGGGCCTGAGACTTTCTTCTTGAAGGAACGTTTTTTATTACCCAATAAAGCAGAAATTGGGTTCAGATCTTTAGAATTAGCACCTGTGGTCTTGTGAGCAGTCTTAGCCTTAGGTTTCAAGGGTCTCGACTCCGAAGCTTTGACTGGAAAGTAGGGTTTTGGTACACCACCGTCACAGGGATCAAGCCTTCATCCGACTCTAAGTTCATCACAACCTTTCCCGAGCTGATCTCACCGGCCGCCTGAGAATGATTCTTCTGAGATGATGCAGTAACATTAGAAATGTCTTTCAAAGGCTCACGAGGTTTCTTCATTTGCTTTGTTTGATCATTAGAGTTCTCCTGGACGGCTAAGGCCTGATTAACCAAAGCATCATCATGCATCTTCTTAAGTTTCGCAACTTGCGCTTCAACCTCGATCACTATGGAAGCTTCAGGAGGCGAATTGCTGGCGACAGCTTGAACAGGGGCAGCAACCTGAGCAGGATCGACCTGAAGAAGGGGGAGAATCTGGACCCGTCACCTTTCAGTTGGGCGGAGGAGGAGGAACCCTTCACCGTTTTCTTACGATTACGCCGCTGCACAGTCATCCACTCGCCAATATCCTGTTCCTCTATAGACGATTCCGGCTCCATAGGCTTAGCCTCATCAACCTTCGCTCCAGTCATGTTGTTCTCCGCGGGGCAGGATTCTTTCTTGTGACCGTAGCAACCGCAATCAAAGCACACGTTCTCAAGGCTCTCATACTCGATTTTGAAGACACTATCCTCGATCATGAATTTGCCAAGTAACGGTTTAGTAACGTCCACTTCCACACAGATACGAGCATATCTACACCGAGCACCCTCAGAAGTTGCAAGATCCAGCTTGACTGTCTTCCCAATATAGTTCCCGATCCGATGCACTGCCAACGAGTTAAAGTATTGGAACGGGAGCTTGGGTAATCTCACCCACGTTAGGATCGACTTCACCGGTTCTTCTTCATTGAACGACGGGGACCACTGAGACACAGCGATATAGTAATCGTAAATCTTCCAGGGACCACCGAACGTTGCATTAGTATAGTCAACCTCACTCGTGAACCGAACCAAGAAACAATTATTCGACATATCTGAGACTTGGATCTGTCCAGCACGTGCCCACAAGTATTCAAGTCGACGTTTCATGGCGAGGAACGAGAAGGACGTCTCCAGCACCCGAACCACCAATGCCTTGGACCAGGGTTTGTAGAGGGCTTTGATTCGGCCTCCGAGAAAGGGATACGAGGGCAGCGAGGGTTAGCTTCCTTGTCCCCCGAGGCTGACTGCATTGGGATTGGGAAGTCGTTGACATCGTCCGCCATCAGCCATTGGGAAGCGCCTGCTGCAGTCCGATATGATGATCTCTCAGTGGGGATCTGTGAAGGGCCTTGTTTCGGGGTTGGGGTCTGCACCCTCGTCTCAGGGATGGGTCGATCGAGGTCAGACATATGGCTCAGCAGGGATGGTGGCTCACGAGCCTGTTTCCTTGGTTGAGCATCAGGCTCAAGACGCGACTCCGGATAGGGAACGGTCGGCGTTGCGGCAGAACCAACGGGGGAAGTAGAATCTGGCGGCTGGGTAATCTCAGGCGAGGCCGAGGGGGCGCCGACGCTAGGGTTTCCGTCCGTGGAAGTCGGAGAGCTCATTTCGTTTATGGTTTTGCCTCTTAACCTTTTAGTTTTCTAACACTAATGATCTTTTAATTTACTAATTCAATGCAAAAAAATGTAGTTTTTTATTTTTTGGTGATTTAAATGAGTCCGGTTTCGACGGGTACCCAACCTGGCCTGAACCCGATCAACAGGACTTCGGACTTCCCATATGCTTAGCCCAAGATAATGAGACGGAAACCCGATTAACCGGTCCGGACTTAGCCCGATCCGGCTCAATTCCCACCCCTACCGCCATAGAAGATTTTCCCTTTTTGTGGGCATTTTCTTTCCCGCAAATACTCTACTTTTCTCTTTCTGTCGTCCAACCAAAATATAACAATAATAATTAATAATGATAAAAGAAATTCATGTTTCGTTTTCCGTGCCGGAAATTACAGTGTGAGTGAGTGAGGTGAGGACGATGAATTTAGAGGTACCAAAACGAGGAGAAGGTCCAAAAGCAAGATCATCAAGATCACCACAACAAACAATGACTTGTCAGTCCCTTCTCAATCACCTTTCTTTCCTTCTTCTCTTTCTCATTTCCTCCCTACTACTACTATTCATTTCCCCTCTCCTCACCGCCGACGACGGTAGTCAAACTGTACTCTCACGCAGAATTCTCCACCAGCCATTGCTTCCGGCTGTACCTTACGAGCCACCTCCCTCACCGTCCGCCGATTCATCATCCAATTTCCCCGACCCGGACCAGCCCTTCTTCCCACAAGTCCCCGCCGGGACTTCACCAAATCAACCTCATACCCCAAAACCGCCAATCAGCTCCTCCGCCAATGCCTCTGTTCCTATCCAGGGGCAGCCAGGTAACCGGAATACCAAACTCACCATTGCTATCTCCGTTGGGATCGTCACTCTTGGAATGCTCTCCGGCCTCGCATTTTTCCTTTATCGTCACCGCCTCAAGCACTCTTCCCCAGGAGGAGATGACAAGCTGTTTGGAGATGGAAACTCCTCTCCTCAATTTGCTGATCCGCCGCAACCGCAACCGCAGTCCAATTTTTTGTACATAGGGACGGTTGAGCCTAGCAGGACCTCAAGCTCTGAATTGACCACTATTAACTCCTCTCCCTACCATAAGTTGAACTCTGTTAAGAGATCCGATCGTTATCGTCCTAGCCCCGAGTTGCAGCCGCTCCCGCCATTACCTAAAGCTCCGCCAATTTCTACTGCTTCTAATCTTCATCCTCTTCCTGTCACCCCTGCAACTCGGCCGGAGTATGAGAGCTCCGCCGTATCTCCGACTTCATCCATGTCGGAAAAAGACAGCCACGGGACGCCATTTTACACGCCTGGGGTTTCCGTGTTGAGCAACAACGACGGATATTACACTCCGCTTTCACGGAGTCACAGTAATAGCAGCAATGGCGGAAGCTCGGTTAAATTGGTTAACGGGAATAATTGCTCGTTTGGTCCTCAATCCAAGAGAGCCTCTCCCAGATCGAGATTTTCTTCCTCTATTTGTTCTCCTGAAATGAAGCATGTGATTATCCCTCCCATTAAGAAGCCATCATCTATGCCAAATCCTCCGCCGCCGCCTCCTCCACCTCCGCCGCCAGGTGCGATTCCAATACCTGGAAAGGTAAGAGGATCTATATCCGCGGAGAGAACAACCGTGCAACATCAGTCGTGGACTACGAGTCCTAAGGCAAGTTCCAGGATTGATACGCTGAAATCATCGGTACAGCGTAGCAAAAGTGGAGAAGGAGGAGGATCTTCCTCCGGCAAGACTGACGGAGATGAGAATGATGGCGCGAAGCCTAAATTGAAGCCTCTCCACTGGGACAAAGTTCGGGCATCCTCAGACCATGCCACAGTGTGGGACCAGCTAAAATCAAGTTCATTCCCGTAAGCGAAAATACAAAAATCAAGAACAAGTAGTACAGACTGATCTGGGTTTGTTTTGTTCTTCATGACTGGCTTCCTATAGTCATTTTAACTTTGCATCTGCAACTTTTTTATAGATTAAACGAGGACATGATGGAGAGCCTGTTTGGGTGCAATTCAGGCAACAAAGAAACCACAAGGAAACCAGCTGTGCTACCAGTTGAACAAGAAAACAGAGTTTTGGACCCGAAAAAGTCACAGAACATAGCAATTTTGTTGAGAGCATTGAATGTGACCAAAGATGAAGTCTCTGAAGCTCTTATGGATGGTAAGCAACTAAGCATTAGCAACTGTTTCATTTCTCATTTCTGATGCCTCTCGATGACTTGATTATGGCTATTTATTAGAGTTTCCTGGTTTGGGGAATCAAAATCCTAAAATGTTTCACGACGAACGAAGCATATACCCAGTCAGTTTGTCCTCATAATCAGAATATGGGCAGTTCAGAAAGAAAGAAGCAGGAAGAACAGGGAAATTCGGCTGATATTTTATATATATTTTTAATAGAATTGCCCTCATAATAATCATCTGTGCCTTGCCAAAAATCGATCTGTCATCATTAGTACTTTACTTGCTCGTTAGTTGCTTTTCATTGAAGCATGTTCATGTTTTAGTTTTATATCCAAATCTTGGTATCCCAGTTAACTTAAATAAAAAGCTAACATCATTCATTCTCATCTAAAGCTATTCAAGTGTCCCAGCACAGAATGTTGTGCTCGAATGATTGTGTTCTCTGGTATCTATGAGATTTGTCAGATTAAATAACATGGACACTCCACTCCGCTCCTGCTAATGCCAGCTGTTTTTATGGAAGATAATGTTTCTTGGTGGTGTGCTTAAACTAATCATGACCTGCTATTGTTTCAGTGAACCTTGAGATTTATACTGATTATATGATGCGAAATACCATTTGGGTGCAACAGGGAATGCAGATGGATTGGGTGCTGAACTTTTAGAAACCCTGGTGAAGATGGCTCCAACCAAGGAGGAAGAAATAAAACTTCGAGACTACAGAGGTGATACCTCCAAACTAGGAACTGCAGAGAGATTCCTCAAGGATGTGCTGGACATCCCATTTGCCTTCAAAAGAGTTGAAGCCATGCTATATAGAGCCAATTTTGACACTGAAGTTACATACCTAGGAAGATCTTTTCAAACGCTGGAGGTAGCAAGTGCAGAACTGAAGAAGAGCCGTTTATTTCTCAAGCTCCTAGAAGCTGTTCTCAGGGCAGGGAACCGCATGAATGTTGGCACAAATCGTGGTGATGCTAAAGCATTTAAGCTAGACACACTCTTAAAACTGGTGGATATAAAAGGAACCGATGGAAAGACGACATTGCTCCACTTTGTGGTTCAGGAAATCATTCGATCCGAAGGTTCTTGTAACCCAGAAGAGAAAGAGAAAGTTGTGGAGAAGAGAGTATCAAAGGTGAAGGATGACGAAGACTCTAGGAAGCAAGGATTGTTGGTTGTGTCTAGATTAGGCAGGGAGCTTTGTAATGTGAAAAAAGCAGCAGGAATGGACTCTGATGTTTTAAGCAGCTATGTAGCCAAGCTTGAAATGGGACTTGAGAAAGTGAGGTCAGTTTTCCAGTATGAGAGACCTGATACAGGGGACAAGTTCTTCCAGTCAATGAAGGTGTTTCTTAGAGATGCTGAAGATGAGATTTCCAAGATCAAAGCTGCTGAAAGAAAAGTTGAGTTGCTGGTGAAAGAGGTGACAGGATATTTCCATGGAGATGCAGCGAAAGAGGAAGCCCACCCTTTCAGAATATTCATGATTGTGAGAGACTTCTTATCCACATTGGATCATGTGTGCAAGGAAGTGGGACAGATGCCGGATAGGATAGTCGTGGGTTCTGCGAGATCCTTCAGAATGCCTCCAACTGCTTCAATGCTGGTTGTTAACAGGTGCAATGCCAGACAGGATCATATGAGCTCTGACGAAGATAGTGTATCCCCTTGATACTTTGTGCACACAGGATTATATTCCCAGCACTCGAGAATCGTACAGCATCTGGTTCATTTCTTTTGTTTGTTCAGTTCAAAGTAGTAGAATGTGTTATATTTGTTCTTACTTACATTCTAATCACAATCATCTTAATCTTAAAATAATCTACGATCATCACATTCTTTTTGCCATATAGGACAATGCTATTCTCTCAATTTTCCACCTCATCTACAAATTTTAAATAAAAAATAAAATTTATATTAACTCTTAATAAATGCTCTCACATTAAGAGCTAGTTAATAATTTGGTTAATAACATTTTTGGTCAAGTTAAGGCAATCTTGTCATATTGGTCACTCAAACTTTCATCTTTAACACATCAATTACTCAAGTTTGATATAAGAAGAGATCGATATTTCATCCACTTTTGTTCAATTTTTCATCCAAAATCTTACGGGCGACCACATCAACTAAAATAATATTTTTAAAATTCCATGCCATCAAACACTCAGGCATTAGATCCAACTCATTTCGATCCTACCATAAACCCCTTTTAGCATGACTGAAGATTCTTTTTCCTCTATCTCCTTCATCTTTAGTAGGCTCCATTCCTTCTCGAGTTTAATATGTAAAGCAATACAATTATCATTCTCCCATCTTCAACTATCACAATCTATGACGAGTCAAAATTTGGCGACTCAAATCTCTGCAACGAGAGAGATCGAGCCATTATGTCCATCACTCAATACTAATATTCGAGAATGTTTCGGCCATGGCGTCCAAGACAGCAACAATGACTCCATTGGGTTTGTAGTAATTGGTGGATGGGTTCATTGATCAATCTCCATGAAATTGTCAAAAAAATCTCCATGGATAACCATTTAAATCAAGAGTACCAACAATTCAAAGATCCACTACCAACTTTAGTAGCTTCATGACCAATGATTTCACCTCCTTCGTCGTTGTTATGACAATTGGAAGTGTATATGAACACCTTGCAGACTAAGTTTGGAACTTCATAAGGAAGAGTTTTTGTGATGACTGAGATAAGTGAGTTGTAATCAAGGGCGAAGCTAGGGGGGCAGATGAGCCCGGACTCACCCCTCGTTCGATCCCGACCTTAAAAATCGAGTATATTTTTTGGGTATTTCGATTTTGGCTCAGTGCTATATTAGTTCGACTCAATCTTTGTTACAATTTTCGTCTTAGTTTTAATTTAATTAATACAAGTCCAATCTCAATACCCATTAATTAGAAGTATAAAATATAAACATGACATAAAGCACATCTTTATTTCTATTCATAAAGTAATCAATAATAAATTAATATGGAAGAAGGCAAAGCCCAATACTATTTTTGTAAAATTAGATTTGAAGACTTTTTATGTTATTCAAATTTGTTGTCGCGACTTGAAAAATTTTTCTTCAATTTTGGCTCAGTGCATGATTCAATTCTGGTTCTGCCCCTGGTTGGAATCAGGGATATCGACATTGGCACTACAACCAAGTTAAATGATCCAAAAGACTAAATTAATCAGGGGTAAAATGGTCATTTACTTATTTAATTAATTATTTTTATTTTTGAACCACCCAATTGTCATCAGTCACCATCCGGACCACTTTCTCTGGTCACCGAAACACCATTCCCCATAACCGAAAAGTTTCTCGAATGAATTTCCCGGTGACATGTACCTCAATTAACAAAAATTTCTTCACCCACACGATTATCGTCGTTCGATCTACTAATATGAAAAAAAATCTGGAAAAATTTACTTTTTTCAACAAATTTTTCGACGACCAGTCGTACAAGTTGTATACCGTATGTACAAAGTGCATACATATTGTACACTCTATAAACAGTGTATAGAATTGTATTTTGTCATACACTTTGTATTTATGATATTTACACTTTGTACGAGGTCTTCACAAACTGTATACACTTTGTATGAGATTGTACACTCTGTATGGGATTGTACACTCTATATTATGTCGTATAGTATGTACTCATGCTTTACACTTTGTACGAGGTCTGTACAAAGTGTATCCTACTAACTATATACACTCTGTATGGAATTATACACTATATATTATGTCGTACAATTTGTATTAATTTATCGTACAATTTGTATTATATTTATCGTACAATTTGTATATTTTATTTACACTTTGTATAAGGGTATGTACAAACTGTATATGGTATTTACTCTTACATGCTGTCTCCTTATGGGGTAGCGTGGATCAACAAATACAAATTGAAGGGGAGATGTCTCTAGGATGTCAAACCCTCTATTAGATCCTGACACTGAATTAAGCTACTTAAGATTAGAGCTTTATAAGTTTAGAAAAGTTGTGTACATTAGTCTCGGCCGAAGGCCTGTTTATATACAATGCTAACTCTAACCCTAATCCCTAGGAATCAGCAGTCTCTTATAATATCTCTAACTACTATAAATACAAATTCTGCTGTAACTGCAGAATATCCTATTTAGACTAACATTCTATATTTAACTATCTAGCTATCTAACTAACTAATCCGACACTCCCCCTCAAGCTGGTTGAAAAATATCTTCCATAGCCAGCTTGTTGACAAGGTAGTTGAACTGTCATTTGTAGAGGCTCTTGGTGAATATATTTGCAGTCTGATTAGTCGTTGCAATATAGGGCATGCAGATTAAACCACTGTCTAATTTCTCTTTAATAAAATGCTTATCGATTTCCACGTGCTTGGTTCGATCGTGAAGAACCAGATTGTGAGCTATTGCTACTGCTGACTTATTGTCACAGTATAGTCGAATTGGTGTAGGTATAACCAATTTTAGCTCATCCAGTAGTCTTTTTTATCCAAATGACCTCAGATATTCCAAGCGACATCGCCCTTCGTGCTACAACTGACTGCTTCTTACTCCACCATGAGATCAGATTCCCTCCTAGGAACGTACAGTAGCCTGAAGTTGATCTTCTATCGGTAGGATCTCCTGCCCAGTCTACATCAGTATAGGCTTCAACTTGTAGACTATCTCTCTTCTTAAACATTAGTCCCTTTCCTGGTGTCCCCTTAAGATATCTCAATATCCTGTAGACAGCATCGAAGTGCATTGCTCCTGGAGCATGCATAAAATGACTTACCACACTCACAACATAGGTAATATCAGGTCTTGTATGTGCAAGGTAGATTAGTCTCCCCACCAATCTTTGATACCTTTCTCGGTCCTTCACTTCACTTTCATCACTTGCCCTCAGTTTTGTGGAAAAGTCCATAGGTGTTCCCGCTGGTCTGCAACCACTCATACCTGTTTCCTCAAGCAGGTCAAGAACATACTTCCTCTGACTCACAAATAACCCTTCACGTGCTCTTGCAAACTCCAAACCTAGAAAGTATCAAAGAACTCCTAGATCTTTCATCTCAAATTCTGTAGCCAACTTCATCTTGATATCCTTGATTCCTGCCTCATCATTTCCTGTGACAATGATATCATCTACATATACAATAAGGACCACAATCTTATTTTTAGGTAAATGATTAATAAATAGAGTATGATCGGCTTGGCTTTGGCTGAATCCAAATTGTTTGACAGCTGCACCAAATCCCTCGAACCAGGCTCTTGGAGACTGCTTTAGTCCATATAAGGATTTCTTTAGTCTACACACCTTTCCTGATCCCATCACCTCCTCGTATCCTGGTGGTAGTGTCATGAACACTTCTTCATCTAACACTCCATTTAAAAAGGCATTCTTCACATCAAGTTGGTGAAGGGTCCAGTTCATGTTAACTACAACTGATAATAAAATTCGAATAGAATTTATCTTAGCTACAGGTGCAAAGGTATCAGTATAATCTAACCCGTATGTTTGAGTAAATCCTCGGGCTACCAACCGTGCCTTGTACCTGTCGACACTGCCATCCGCCGGATATTTCACTGTAAATACCCATTTACACCCAACTGTATTTTTACGTTGTGGTAATTCGGTCACTGTCCAGGTATCATTCTCGACAAGTGCCTGCATTTCCTCCTTCACTGCCAAACTCCAGTTTACATCACTCATAGCTTCCTTTATGTTCTTTGGCACAAACTGATTAGTTACTCTTGACACAAAGGTTTTATAGGATTTAGACAAGTTTGCATAGGACATATAATTTGACATAGGATGGCGAGTACATGCTCTAGTTCCTTTGCGAAATGCAGTCAGAATTGGGATCAAGGGATTGTGGTTTACCTTGGCTCGGTTCTATAGTAGGTGAAGTCTGAGCGGTGGAGTTTTGTTCCACAGTGGCACCAAGATCATCATTACTCGAGTCATTTGGGGGATCAGCAGGTGGAACTGAGGTCGGTCTTGTTCCTCCAGTACCTTTCTTTCTTCTAGTGTAAACCTGAAGATTAGAGTTGGTATTTGGCAATACCGTTTCCTGGACTTCACCTTCTATTTAGAGTAATCCATGTCATTGTTTCTAGATTCAGGGACAACAATAGGAAGAGTATTTTCACATTCTGTTTCCCAAAAATAATTTTTCGAGGTAGAAATGTCAGACACAGATTTCTCCCCTTGAAGTGAAGGATCATAAAAAGGTTGAGCTTCCCAAAACACAGTATTCACAGTGATGAAAACTCGGTTAGTTTGAGGATCAAAACACTTATACCCCTTTTTGTTGGGCGGCATAGCCCAAGAAAATACATTTTCTAGACCGAGGTTCAATTTTCGTCCTAGTCTGTTGAGGAAGAAGAACAAACACAGTACAACCGAAAGTTCTTAATAGTAACTCACTAAGCAAGCGTTGGTAAGGGAAGCAAGTCTTAAAAACTTGAATAGAAGTTTGAAAGTTTAAAACCTTACTAGGAAGACGATTTATAAGTTAGGCTGCTGTGAGGACAGCATCTCCCCAAAGATACTTAGGCACATTATTAGAAAACATAAGAGCCCTAGCAACTTCTAAAAGATGTCTGTTTTTCCGTTCAGCAATGCCATTTTGTTGAGGGGTATAAGGGCACGAAGATTGGTGTATAATACTATGGGAATTCAGAAAGCTAGTCAAACTAGTTTTAAAATACTCAGTTCCATTATCAGTCCTGAGGATCGAAATTTTTACCCCAAATTGGGTATAAATAATGCTATGAAATTGTTGAAAGATGTTATCAACCTCAAATTTGTTTGTGAAAAATAAAGCCAACTCATTCGAGTATGATCATCAATAAACGTAACAAACCATTTTTTACCAGACATAGTAGGAATTTTCGAAGGTCCCCAAACATCACTGTGTATGAGATAAAATGGTTTTGAAGGGCTGTAACCACGAAGAGGAAAACAGTTCTATGATCTTTGGCAAAATGACAAGCATCACATTTAAAATCTGATAAACTAATTCCTTTAAATAGAGTAGGAAACAGATGTTTCAAATACCGAAAATTAGGGTGTCCAAATCTAGAATGCAACAACATAATCTCTCCATAAACAGAAGCTGAACTTCTACAGGCCAAGCTCTGACCTTTTTCATCACCATAATTCTTCGTGTCCAGGAAGTACAGTCCGTCCCTCGGTTCACCTCTGCCAATCACCCTCCCCGAGCTCAGATCCTGAATAACACAATGAAACAGATGGAAGGTAACACGACAGTTAGTATCATGAGTAAGTTTAGGAATAGACAAAAGATTATAGGATAATTTTGGGACATGTAGGACAGATTGTAGGATGATTTCTTTCGAGATAGGAATATGGCCTTTTCCGGCGATGGATGCAAGGTTTCCATCAGCCACTTTGATTTTATGATAGTCTTAATTGGAGTATAAGTAACAAAGCTTAGGGGTTCATTAGTCATATGATCTGAAACTCCTGAGTCTAAAATCCAAGTAGAAGGAAGATAAGTTTGTGCCAAGAATAACTCACCTGAGTTTGCAAAAGGTTCACTCGGGTTACCAGAAAGAGTCAACTGAGGTTTGAGCAGTGCAAGAATCTGCTCGAGTTGTTCGTTACTCAAGGGACCAGTTTGAGCAACGACAGAATTGGCTCGAGGATGAGAGGTGGTCTCGGGAAACTTGTGCTTGAGATGGGCAGGAATCCCAATTAGTTTCCAGCATTTTTCTCGAGTGTGCCTCCTCCTTCCACAGTGGTCACACTTCAAGTGGCCTTTAGGATCAAAGCCTTTATTGGCTCCAAATTTCTGGGCAGCAAGCACTTCCAGATCTGACTTAGCGGGACTGCTGTGAGTGGTATTCAATGTTGATCTCTCCACTGCAGCTAGGTCTTCCTTGCGTGCTCCCAGCATCACATGCCTCCTAGAATCCTCCCTTCGAACCTCATTGAAGACTTCACCAATGGGGGGGCAGCGGATCCCTCCCAATAATCCTGCCTCTCACCTCATCAAGCTCGGCATTCAAGCCCACCAAAAACTTGAAAATTCGATTAGTATCAACGGTTTTCTTAAAGTAAGCTTGATCAGTAGCCGATAACCAAATATGATCATTGAACATATCTAAATCTTGCCAAATCTGCTTTAAAACATTATAATAGCGAGTGACCGAGTCCTCTCCTTGAGTGACAATGGCCAATTTCAGGTTAAGCTCATATACCTGAGATTGGTTTCCAAGGTCCGAGTAGGTAGAGGCCACATCATCTCATAGTTCTTTGGCTGTGTCGTATCCAAGGTAGTTTGCCCCAATGTCCGCTGCCATGGAGTTCACAAGCCATGTCATCACCATCGAGTTCTCGGCATCCCAAACCGCAAACTCAGCTGCATCCTCCTTTGGTTTCGCCACTGCTCCAGTGATATAACCTATCTTTGATCGTCCTCGGATATACATCCGAACTGACTGTGACCACCGAACATAGTTGGAACCATTCAGCTTGATCGTAGTGATTTGCAACTGAGGTCCATCAAAAATCTGGTGGGAGACAATAGTCCGGAGATTAGAAGTTCCAGAGTCATCAGTGGTTTTATCTCCAGTTGTGTTGTGCTCGACATCTTTGAGGATTGAAAAAGAAGAGAAACTCGGGAGAAGCGAAGAAGAAGAAGAAAAGAAGAGCTAAACCGAGAATTAGGTTTTAGGCTCTGATACCATATAAGTTTAGAAAAATAATCGTTGTGTACATTAGTCTCGGCTGAATGCCTGTTTATATACAATGCTAACTCTAACCCTAATCCCTAGGAATCAGCAGTCTCCTATAATATCTCTAACTACTATAAATACAGATTCTGCTGTAACTGCAGAATCTTTTTATTATATATATATATATATATATATATATATATTATATATATATATAATATAAGCAAATATAAATCCACACCCCTTTTATTCCTTCTCCCCTTAAGTGTAGGGATTCCACCAATCACCACTCTTCAATTAATAAATCTAAAAACTAATTTGAATATGGTTAAAAAGTAAATCAATATTTATAAAAAAAAAAATATAAGAGTTGGAAATTGAAAACCGTTTCCCACCATCCCCACGTATGGTTTCTACTAATTAGATGGAATGAGTTTTTTTACTTTTTTTTTAATAAACACATATTTAATTTAGTTTATTTATATTTTGAAGTATTATATTAGTTTATTTTTCTCAAGTTATCTGAATTCTAATAAGAATTTGTTTATAAAAGTTTGACTATGATTTTATTTTTCAACTTTCTTGCTCATATTCCTCGAATTATCAGTCTCATTCTATTTACTATGTCATTAGAAATCATAATTGAAAAATTCTTCTCACTTTATTTTAGTTTTAATTTCGGATACACACTCTTTCCGTTCTTAATGTTAACCGTGGTGGGTATTATTTTTAATTTAATTTTATTAAGCTACAGATTCAAATGGAACTCCTAATAACTAGGAAAATGTTTCTTATTTTCATTAGAAATTAGAAAGATAAAATCTCTATTTCTTATATGGAAAACGTTCTGTTGTCATCGCGGTATTGATTACGCTAACTCGTGGCATTATCCTATTGCTTTTTTTTGACAACATTTTTGCAAACAACAATACAACGTATTCACTAATACCAATTTTAGTTTCAAGAGTTATTCGAGGTTTGCTTCTTTCCAAAAAAAATCTAAAGCTTCGATGTGCGAATTATGGAGTGGGCTTCATTAGAGAATTCAAGTAGGTATTTATAGGGGTCGTTTTCCGCGTAGTAATTGGGTCAGGAATTATGCTAAATTCCTGCTTGGCCAATTCCTTTGTTTTCCGAGCAAAACAGGGTACACAAAATCGGTGGATTTCAAATCTTGGCAGGATTTCAAATGAGCTCCGACTGGGTTTTCAAAACCCTTTGAAAAGGGAAGGAAATGACAGGTTTTCTATTTTTTCCCTTGATTTTTTCAATAGTACCCCTTATGTTATATTTTCTAACGTGAGAGAACAACTTTTTTGTTCATCATTTTTCAAGTAAAAAACTTTTATAATATTTTAATAGCCGAGATGGATTAACAATGAGCCACCATTGGTCATGAGTTGCAGCTCATAGGATTTTTTGTGAAGCTAATGCGCCATACTATTCCACTTTATTTGAATGTTTGAATAATTTTGATTATTTGGATATTCATGTTTGGTCGATATAATTTTTTTATAATAATGGTGAGCTCGAATTTTATGAGTATTTTGTGTAAAAAAAATCATAAATGAGATGAAGAAAGAAAGTAGTGGTTGTTCGTATTGATAGGAAGGGTAGTTCAGTCATGTTAGGAGGTCCTTTGTTTGAAATTCATATAGTATTGGTACAGTGGAAAACAAGGAATTAAAATCTGGGGTCTTCCCCAGCAATCGAATCCCTTCAGGATTTTAATTCCACTGCAATTCACTTCCGCGCAGAAAACGACCCCATCATATACTTAGTCAATTTGTTATTAATTATATCTTTTTATGTATATTATTTCTTCTTAATATCCTTTAATGCTTTGATTTTATCATCATTAACTTTACTTTCATATCAAATTATTGTTTCTGCTTGGCAATGGGTATACCCACGGGTCCAGATACCAAGTATCCATTACTCATCCTTTTATTAAACGGGTATTACCCGTACCCATCCAACGAGACTAGACGGGTACAAAATCCAAACCATCCATCAGAATGGGTATTAGGTAAACCCGCTACCCATTAGGTGAACCCCAAATCTCTCTGCATTTGGATTGCAAATAGATTTTCAAGGCGAAGCTACGATTTTTATAGCATTATTAGTGTTTTGAGAGTGAACGACAGACTACTTGATCGATGAGTTGAAGTGAAGAATTGAATGACTGAAGGAGAAATTGGGCGAGGTCCGTTAAACATATAGATGATATATTGTGACTAATACAACGTCATTTCATATCGGGTATCCATCAGATTGAGTATGGGGCAGATAGATCAAAACCCGTCCTCACCAGTTACCCGCTCTAACTTCGTACCGGGTTTGCCATACCCGTCAACGTTACTCGCTTTAACTGGATACCGGGTTTTCCAAACTCATGAATGTTACCCGCTAGGGATGCGAATTCGGATAAGATTTATGGTTAAAATCGATTAACTAGCCAAAATTGGTAAACTATTAGTTAATTGATTGGTCGGTCGACTAAGAAGTGGCTAACCATTTTTAGCAAGTAGGTCAATGGTTAAAATGCGGCTTACCGACCTTGACCGAAACAATAATGGAATAATGAGTTCTAATGCAAGTGGTACTTTACATGGTGTATAATTTATGATATTAATCAATTTAGGGAAAATAGCACTTTGCCCCCCTCTACTTTGCCAACTTAACAAATAGCCCCCTATACTATAAATCGCTCTTTTTACCCCCTCCTACTTTGACCACTTTGCATTTTGGGTCAAAGCTACTTGGAGGTCGGTTTACCATAGTTTTAACCAATTTTCGTCAGTTAATGACCGAATTAACTGATTCCCACCCCTGTTACCCGTTCTAACTAGTTATCGGCTGGAATGGAGTAGTCATCTTATTATTTTTTATACTCTCTATTTTTTTGGAAATTTTGCTATTCTTTTCTCATGTCATTTTTTATTTATATGAATCTCGTCATACTGATAATAAAAGTTATTGTCCACTTTTAATATTTATGTTTGTTTGCTAGAAGTTTATTTCATTTCTCCATCATGGCTAGAAATATTTTTCATGGGCTCATGTGTAATGTTTCTACCAGTAACTCACTAGCTGGGTAAGAAAATATGTTATAATAATATAGACAACATGCTTAATTTGAATGAATAGGCGGGAGTTGAGCATTTATGCAAATTTAACAAAAATATATAGTGTTATAAACTTATAATGCCTAAGAAGGTTGGTTTCCTCTCTCAGATTTTTCTCATCTCTAAATGAAATTCAGAATTATATATTGCATAATTTGAAGCCCGCCAACGGGCGGGAAAAAAGCTAGTATCCTATTTAGACTAACATTCTATATTTAGCTATCTAGATATCTAGCTAACTAATCCGACAAGCTTCCATCCAACAGTACGTCATAGACTAACATTCTATATCTAGCTATATCTAATCTAACTAACTAATCCGACAAGCTTCCATCCAATAGTACGTCATAGTGGATAGCGATGGTGACCCTATGTGGGATGGACAGTATATGGCAAATTACAAAGTTAGCCAGGTTTGAACTCTATCATAAATTCTTTACCCGAGTGTCCCCTGGTATGAAGCTGTCTGGATTGGATATGCTATTCCTCGGAGATCTTTTGTTACCTAGTTAGTAATGCAAGACAGAATCTACACCAAAGATAACATCAAGAACTATTGATGATAACTGTGTGTTGTGTGGTTCTGATGAGGCAAGCAAATCTTATCCACCAAATTGGACAGAGTTTTTTTTTTTTTTTATGAACGGCGGTACTCATCCTCATTCATCAAAGCGACTGACCTCTTAAAACGTAGAGGCAGTAAAGTTAAGTACAATCAAAACTCAAATTAATAAGAGAAAAAAGCTATAGGCTATTAACTACTCTCATAACTTTAGTAGATCCGGTCATACAACGAACATCCCTCATAATTATCTCAGCTAGGTCGGCCGCTGGGATAACTCGAGTACCATGGGTACGACAACACCTCTCTCTCCAAATGTGATAAACCACAGCTCTCCATTTGAACCAGCTAGATAATCTGCTGTCACTCGATAATCGAAGGAGCCCTTCAACCATATTTCCCCAGCTTGAATGCTGAATACCCTGAAGATAACACGCACTTCTGACCTGCACTGTGTAACAACAGCTCAAGAAAATGTGTTCTCGAGACTCATCCTCCACATTGCACAGAACACATAGAGTAGGACAAGAGATCCCCCACTTTTTTAATTTGTCTCTAGTAATTAACCTGTCAAGAAGAACCAACCAGCAGATGAAAGAGTGTCTCGGAATAGAAGGGGTTTCCAAACAACTTCCCACCAGTTAACCTCCGGATGTACAGGTCTCAGAGAAGACCAGACCATGGAAGTAGAGAACTTTGCCATCAGCTTTCCATCCCATAGAGGGTCTCCATCTGCATCAAAACTAATATAATTCTTGATCCCATCTCTTGTTTTTAGAATCTTTTTCCATATCCACGAGTAGTTTTGTGAAGGTTTGCATTCCCAGATGGTATGACGACGGGTTCTGTAGTATGATACCCAGGCCACCCACAGTGAGCCTCCTTTGACAATTAGATCCCAAATATGGCGCGTTAAACTGGCCAAATTCCAACTACTGAGATCCTTTAATCCAAGACCACCCTCCCTCTTAGGGCATGACAGTTTATCCCAAGCAACCTTTGAGTTTGCACTTCCAGACTCAGTTGTACCCCAGAGGAATTTTGCACATATTTGATGCACTGCTTTAATCACTTTCTTTGGCAATAAGAAAACATTCATCCAGTAATAGCACATGGAGAAGATTACAGATTCGATTAATTGGGCTCTACCTGCATAACTCAGGCTCTTAGCTCTCCAAGTTTGGATTCGAGGAGTAATCCTGTCCACAAGAACTTGGCAGTCAATCGCTTTTAAGCTTCCAGAAATCAGGGGAACCCCCAAGTACTTGACTGGAAGAGATCCTTCCTTAAACCCCGATATGCGCACCATCCGATCAATAATAGTCCGAGGAACACTGACTGAACAGAATAGCTCAGTTTTCGAGGGATTAACCTTTAGTCCAGTAAGCTTATAAAAAGAATGAAGGACCTGGAAGATAACAGAGATTCCTTGCACAGATCCATTAGTGAATAATAGAAGATCATCTGCAAAACAAACATGCCTGATCCGAAGCTTTTTACACCTAGGATGATACGGGAGCAGGTCCCCAATTCTTGCAAGAAGAGCATGTAAAACCTCCATAATAATTACAAACAGAATGGGAGAGAGGGGGTCACCCTGCCTCACACCTTTTTTTTTGCCTCAAAGTATCCACAACTACCACCATTTATATTGACACTAAATCTGGCAGTAGACAAGAGTTTTACTATCACTCAATACATTGCTTTTGTCTTGGGGAACTTTTCACTACCAGCTCTTTTACTTTACAACAATACACAACTTGATGTTAGTTCATTCTACTTCTCTATCATTACTCTTCACACAAAGAACAACATGGCACTAAAATTTTGAGCAAGATGTTCATGACCAGTTAAGGATCCTTGCTGGGTTTCACAGTTTCAGTTTTATCATCATCTGACTCGTTCCTGCTGCAGGTTCGCAAGGGACTTCTCTGCCCGATTTGGCCACCTTCATGATTCTCGCCCTCTTCACTCTACCATCAAGCAAGAACAAGCTGATTGTTAAGAAATTAATAATGAAAACGTAGGCAAAGAAGAGCAAGTTAAATTCAGATCGCAATTAGTGATACCCTTAAAATTAGTTCTTGCGGATTCTTAAGTTGGGTAAATTTCTGCATCAGCATACGTTCCTCTGCCTGCAAAAACCAAACAGTATCAAGATCAACATGTCAGTTCACGAGATAAAAAGACCAAATTATATCCAGAGATCACTGACAAACAATCAATGTTCCTCCAACTTGCAGAGCAATTTCAGGTCGCTGAGACCTGTTGATTCAAGCTTAATCAAAAACATATGTAGGATAACCATTGCCTGAATGGTTTCTTTGATGAATTCAACAACCAGATCGAATGGATTTTCACAGACTAGTGATCAATCAAGATATAAAATTGGCTTACATTCAACTGAATGAGTCCGTTGTTAATAGGATATCCACTACAATAGTAGAACAAATTAATTAGTAGACTGAGAAAGAAGCAAAACTGACCCGAAGCTTGCTCAGCTCGTGCTTCATTGATTCCAAAGCTTCCCTCAGTAGCTCATCCTGTGTATCCAAATGCCTGCAGATATCGCAACCGACCAGAACAACAAAAGCAGTAGTTTCACACGATGAATATCACTTTGAAGAATCAAAATCGAACAAGTAACCAAGTAAACTTCACCTGAGGGTATCCGCCAAGTGTTGAGGATCCATATAAGGGAGCAACGCTGGGATCCGATCTCAAGATCAAACAAAACAGACCCACGCATGAGTGTTAAACTGTGGAATGCGAAAAAAAATTACGACGAGAAAGAGCGTATGAGGTAAAAAATTGTATTCCACATCAAATAATGAATCAAAATAATTTGGAATCCGAAAAATATGACTCTTCTAAATCAATCGACGAACAATAGCACGAACAAAGATTAACGCTAACCCTAACCCTAATCCGAACCAAAAGGGAGGCAAATACGACTCGAATGAACTCTTACCAAAAAAAATTCAGACCCCAATCTCATTTATCTTTTCCTGGTAGCAGGAGAAATTAGGAGAGGACTTCCTATTTCACAACGATCAGCAGTGGAATGACCACAGGCTCATGCTATTTTGAAGCCATCTCTCTGCCTCATCGCTCTGGTGGCATATATATATATTTTTTTCCAAAGAAAAATCAATACAATTAAGAGAGAAGGTTAAACGATACAAGCCAGTGGAAGAAATCCACCGATCCATGCAAAGGGTACAAAGAAAGAGCTTTTTTAGCCACAAAGTCGGCAGCTTTGTTACACATGCGCAGAACATAATGGAAAGAGAAGCGAGGAAAGTCGGAGCAAACAGAGAGAACTTCTTCGAAGATGGCGCCACACGATGGATGGAGGGGATTCCGGTTACGGAGATGTGATACAACTTCAAGAGAATCTACTTCAAAGATAACACATGTAAGGTTACGTGAACGAGCCCAAATGACTGCCTCACGAAATCCGAGAAGCTCCAAAGAGGTCACGTTGGTTTGTCCTTGGAAGACTCTGGCTCTAACATCGACCACCTGCCCATCAGCATTCCTTGCCACGAGACCCACGACACCACCCAGCGAGTTGGGTCGAGTGCTAGCATCAACATTGATTTTGATCCACCCTGGAGGGGGGGCAGTCCAATCTCCGAGGGACACGGAAGGCCCATGGGAGGCAGAGGGGAGAGGGGGTGGACGAGAGGCAATGGCGCTCTGAAATTCTTCGGTCTGGGAGACAAAGGTTCTGATAATAGCCGTAGGAGAATGGAGGAATTTAGAGAAGACAACATCATTGCGGGCTTTCCACACCCTCCACCAGAAGAAGGCGTCTGACGCAAGTAAGTCCTGACCAAGTCGAGAGAGAAAACGCCAAGACAACGAGATGTTTGACTCAGGGCAGTCACGGAGGGCAGTTGGCGTGACCTCGTTTTGCAGACACAATTGAACAAGCTTGCATTGTAAGAAGAGGTGTTCCGGGGTTTCAACTGCGTTCAGGCAAACGGGGCAAATCGGGTCATGAGACTGAATTCTTCTGGAAAGAAAAGGCCCAAGAGGAAGGGCCGACTTGAACAACCTCCATAAAAAGGTGCGGATTTTAGGAGGGACTGGGAGTGTCCACACAGACTTCCAGAAAGAGTGATCATGGAGATGAGGTCCCAACTGAGTGTTAGGGGCAGTCAAGGCGGAGCGCTCTTGGCGGGCGAGGTGATATGCTGATTTGACTAAAAAAACACCATTGGAGGTATAATGCCAAATGATTTTATCAGGAACATTCATAGCTGGGAGAGGAATTTGCGTGATTCGAGCAACTGAGTTTGGCGTGGATACTTCGGAAAGGCGGAGGGTGTTCCAGGTGGATCCATTGCGAAAAAAGTGAAAGCCTGGAAGGGGCCTATTAGCAGTTGGAAGGACTGTGGGAGGCGAAGGGGATGGGTCCGCGATCCAGGGATCATCATAAAGATGAAAGGATGAGCCATTTCAGACTTCCCACCTGATTCCTTTAAGGAAGAGTTCTCTACCATGAAGAATGCTATGCCAGAGCCAGGAGGGACGACTGCCTAAATTTGCTTTGAGGAAGGAAGTCCGTGGAAAGTATTTCCCCTTGAGGATTCTTGCCGCTAGGGAATCAGAGTTGGATATGAGGTGCCAACATTGTTTAGCTAAAAGAGCTTGATTAAAGGAGTCAAAAGATCGAAACCCGAGTCCTCTTGCCATCTTGCTTTGACATAAATCAGTCCATTTTAGCCAATGAATGGGGTGAGATTGATTTTGACCATTCCACCAAAAGTGAGCAAGATGAGAGTTAAGCTTCTTGCAGATCGAGGTGGGAAGACGGAAGCAAGACATCACATAAATTGGAAGTGCACTTGCCACAGTTTTAATCAAAGTTTCCTTTCCAGCGGGTGAAAGGCAAGATTGTTTCCACCCTGCAAGCTTTTCCAGGAGTTTGTCTTCAACAAAACGAAACATATCCCTTTTGGATCTTGGAACCAAAGAGGGAAGACCTAGATATTTATCTTGAACACCGATAGAACCTACTCCAAGCATAGAAGCGTAATGAGAGGCCAATGGCCGAGGGAGGTTATTACTGAAAAAGGCCACAGATTTGGAGAGGTTAATCTTTTGTCCTGACAGAACTTGGTAGGATCGAAAGATTTCTTGAACACATTGAATTGTCGGCTCATTGACTTCAAGGAAAAGGAAAGAGTCATCTGCAAAGAAAAGATGCGAGATCACAGGAGTAGAGCGACCGATTTTGACCCCTTTCAGGGTTCCTTGGTGTAAGGCGTGGTTAATGAGCCCTGCAAAGCCTTCTGTACAGATAGCAAACAGAAGAGATGAGAGGGGATCTCCTTGTCGGAGGCCGCGAGTAGTTTTAATGGATCCATGTCTGAAACCGTTAATGGAGACAGTGTAAGAAGTTGTGGTAACACACTCATGGATAAGGTGAATGAAATGCGGATGAAAACCAAGCTGTGAAAGAGCTTTGAAGAGGAAGGCCCATTCAATTCTATCATACGCTTTTTCCATGTCAAGTTTAAGGGCCATAAATCTAGCCTTCCCTGATTTTTTAGTATTAAGAAAGTGCATGACTTCATGAGCAATAATAACATTATTCGTGATTCTCCTATTTTTAACGAAGCCAGACTGATGAGCGCCGATGATCGAAGGAAGAATGTTCCCAAGGCGAGAAGCGAGGATTTTGGAGATGACCTTATGAAAGACATGACATAAGCTGATCGGACGAAGTTGCCGCATATTTTGTGGTTGGTCGACTTTTGGAATAAGGGAGATAACGGTATAGTTAGTCTCCTTAAGCAGCTTTCCTGAGTGAAAAAAACTCCTGACCGCGTCACAAACATCTCTTTTAATGATCGGCCAGAAATTTTGGAAGA
Organism: Linum lewisii; assembly: GCA_034768395.1. Taxonomy (NCBI): domain Eukaryota; kingdom Viridiplantae; phylum Streptophyta; class Magnoliopsida; order Malpighiales; family Linaceae; genus Linum; species Linum lewisii. The sequence goes on along the minus strand of CM068298.1, from coordinate 12,351,444 downwards.
AGACCGCGGTGAATCCATCAGGTCCCGGCGCTTGGGAAGGGCCCATATCAAACACTGAGCGACGAATTTCCTCATCTGATAAAAAAGCAAGGAAGCGTTCATTCGAGGGAGTAACCTTACAAGGGAAGCCAGGGATGGACGGAGGGAGGATAAATCCGCGAGGGTACTCGGAAGAGAATAATTGTTGATAAAAGTTGGCAGCAATTTCCTGCTTTTCACTTTCTTCTGAGTGAGGGATACCAGACGGGTCTTGGAGGGTGTGAATATGGTTTTTCGAACGTCGAGTTGAAACGACTTTGTGAAAGTAGGAAGTATTGCAATCTCCTTCAAGAAGCCACTTTTGACGCGATTTCTGCTGCCAATAAATTTTTTCTTGAGCTAAAGCAGAGCTGAGTTCTCTTTCCAATGGTCTGATTTTGTTCCAGTCAACAGGGTAGGAATTTCGAAGCTCTTGAATGTTTTGCCGGAGGGTACCGATACGACGGGCAGAATTAGTTTTTCCTTGGCGGGCCCATTGAATAAGGAGGCGACGAACTTCCTGAAGCTTTGTTTAGACAATGAACATACGAGAGCCAGTTGGGTGAAGATTGTTCCAAACCGAAGAAACAATGTTACAAACTTCCTCATTTTTATTCCAACAAACATCATAAGAGAAGTGTTGTCTAGGTGAGTCTCGAGGAACAAAGGGGAACCATGCAATCGCTCTGTGGTCCGAGCCCAAATCATCGAGGTGTCGCACTGAGCCTTGGGGAACAAAGACGTCCAACATGGGGAGGAAAGGAAATGATCGAGTCTACTTTGAACCTCCTCAGCTTGTTTATTAGTCCATGTGAAGAAAGGGCCGCGGGGGTGATAGTCAAAAAGTGAGAGTTGATTGACGAAGCTCTGAAAAGATTGAATGCTACGAGAAGCGTTCCAACTTGAGTGAGAGATTTTCTCACTATTTGAAAGAATGGCATTAAAATCGCCAAAAATAATGAAGGGCTTTCTTAAGGATGCACAAAAGGAGGAAAGAAAATCAAGTTGCTGACTACGCTCATGCCAATCACACGACAAGTAAACTCCAATAGTAGTAACATTAATATTCTGTGGAAAAGTAACATCAACCGCAATAAAGAAGTGGGCACAATCAAGGATCACACAAGAGACTGAAGATGACCATGCAAGCGCAAGGCCACCAGACAAACCACGAGGATCAACTAAATGAAAATTACGAAAATAAAGACTACTAAGCTTATGGCTCACAAGAGACGACATATTCTTGGTTTCTGAAAGGAAAAGGATAGCTGGACGAGTTTTCCGACATAATGTCGTTAGGGAACTTGAAGTCAAGGAACTCCCCAATCCTTGACAGTTCCACGCCAAAATGTTCATTGGGCACCTTGGGGCCATTCTCGGCTGGCTTCCTCCACCGTAGTGTTAGCAGTAGTTGGCTTTTTAGCTGGACGTTCCTCAAGCAAACCCTCACGAGCTCATTTTTATCCCAAAGCTCCTCTTCAGCGATTCCGAATCGAGTCCCTTTAGGCTTTGGTTGAGACCTAGTGAATCTCTTACTCTGCGGTGTGTTTTTGGTCGAGGAGCTTGATCCACTATTATTGGCTGGAGCGTTATGCTGCTGGTACTGCATCATTCCCATAACTTCTTCTGTTGATAGCTGTACTGATGGCTATGGGCTACTAAAGGAATTCTGAATGAAAGGATCTGCTTGATTGATCTCTGGAACCGCCTCATGAACAAACTGCGGGGGAACTTGAAATTTGTTCAGGATAGGTGTTGGAGGAGATTGCTTCTGGGAGTCTTGCTGGATGTCCATAGGGTGCATGGTGAGTTCATTCAATTGTTTAATGACTTTGACTCCTGAGTATTTTGAAGGTAGGTTGGCGAGGGCTTCCTTCTGGGGGCAGCTATCAACGTCATGACCAAGGAATCCACAGAGAAAGCAGACAAGGTAGCAGTTTTCGTACTGTACTTCAACAGGATACACCTTGCGATTGTGTATGGCATTGATATCGACCTTGAGCTTCTTAGTAGCATCAATGACCACGCGAACTCTGACAAAGAGCTTTTCCGTGACGGGGTCTTTACAAAGCATTGAGTCCAACACTTGGCCAACTTGTGGGCCCGAGGCGGAGACCGACTTTGGACGTGAAAAATTCACGAGGGAGCTCGAACAGCTGAATCCAAAAGGGCATAAAAATAAGTCGGCCGACAACTTCCGGAGCAGGGGTGCACCAATCTTCAATGCTAAGAATGAACTTGTTGGTGGAGCAGGGATTGCTTGTTAGAACTCGGAGCTTGTCTTCAGGTTCTAGAAGAGCAATTGAACGAGGCCAAATTCAAGAGCAATGACAGTCAGAGAACCTTTCATCTCATATTTCTTTCTCATGATACTCACAACAAGTGGGGTTGGAGGGATGAGACCAATGAAAAGTCCAATGAGGCTGAGAGAGAAGCGTTCCTTGTTGATGTCAAAGTCTTCATCGAAGAACTCGACTGCGTTATCAATATCCATTGGCACAAGATCGGAATCCATGTTTCTTGAGTGGGGGATTGAGCTCAAGAGATCAAGAATGAGAAGGAGGAGAATGAAGGAGGATGTGAGAATGAGGATGAGGTCCATTTGGATGTTACTTGAGATTATATAGGGGCCAACGCTTGATTTGGTGCTGATTTTAAAGATGAGAGGAAAAGCATCCAAGAATGGGTAAGGGGGAGTTTGAGTTCAGGATTAATACTGGGATTAACAATCTGAGAATTTTCTGTCCAGGAGGGTGGAATTTCACTTTGTGGATTTAATTTGTATTTAAGAGTGTGCTTGGCATTTAGGGGTAGTAGCAGAGAACAGGGATTAAAGAGAGAGTAACAGATGGATGTCTTGTGGTTCTTCTTATGAATCTGGCCAGTACATTGAATCGGATTGGAGGAATGATGAATGGGGAGGATAAGTGTTTGATTATTGGCAATGGGAAGATCAATAGACACTGAGTCATTCTTAGGAAAATGAGAGAATTTGTAAATGAGATTTGAATAGAGCAGAGAAGAAGGAACGTATTTGTTATTGGTGAAAGGATATAACAAATGAGGATTAAAAGTATCATAAATTGGGAGTAAATAAGTTTTGTGGATGCACTGAGAATGGCTTGGGGAAGTGAGAAGGAAAGAGAGTGTGGTTGATGATTTAGGAGAGTAGAAGTGGCAGCGGTAATCCGAGAGGGAGATTTAAAGGTGAAGCTGTTGGGTTTCCAGGACTGACCTAGAAGCTTGGTTAACTGTAATTTAAGAGACCATCTGTCCAACAAAGCAAGAGGGTATGGATTGAAGGGGAGAGACAAAGTTGCAGTAGGGATAGCTTGAATCTGAGATGCAGGTAAGGAGACAGACCCTAAAGTTTTAGCAAGCTTCTGACGGTTATGCATCAGATTTGTTTCAGAAACAAGACAAAGCTTCCTCTTGTTTAAAGAACGAAGAGGCTGAGGGCTGACGATTTCTGAAACTGGTTTGAGTTTCTTTCGACAGGACAGAGGAGTGAATGAGTGTTTCCTCTTGCGAGAATATTGATTATGGGAGAAAAGGGAGGGGAGACTGACGAGAAAGACCAAGATGGAAGGATATCTTTAACGAGATGAGATTTGCACAGGGGCATTATATTTCACGATGGTTGTTTGTGTTGCACGAAGGCATAAAAGACTAGGAAGGCAGGAGCTGCGTATAAGGCTGAATCTTCCTCATCGAAAGCTTGCTCAAACCTATCTTCTGCTGCTGCTACTGCTGGAGTCTTTCACGGCAGCGCTTCTTCTTCCTCTTCCTGAAGCTGACTGTTTCATTTTCCAGATATCTTCTCAGCTGCAAAGTTCTGGTTGATAGTCTTTGGGATCTATTGTGAGATTCTCGTTAAGAGTCCTTATATGGGAATATTTTTTGCAGCCGTTGGATTATGATCTTAATCTAACTGTAAAGAAATCAGGTATGGACAAAAGGGTAAAATGAGATAATTTATTTAAAGTAGAATCAAAATGAGAATTAAAAAAGTCGTACCAATTAAGCAATTTATCCTAATACCCATTTCACATTAATCATTAGATCTTTATTATATAAATTAAAAGTGTAGATTAGTGTCCTTATATAAGACGATATTTTTTATGGTGACTACAAATTTCTGTAGTCATTTATACTACATCAATGCATCCAATCAATTGTACAACTCATTAAATTTAAAAATAATTGTTTTAAATAAGTTAGGTTGTCTTCAATTATAGTATTAAGTGGGAGGCCAAATTAAAATGGACTCTTAAAATTGAAATACATGCTACAACAATAGTATTAAGTGGGAGGCTAGAGAGGGGACTTAAATTGGGGTATTAAGAGGCTATTTTGGCCTCTTGCAATAAGAGAGTCTAAAAAGTGGGGCCCAAACATTTAGTGTCGATGGAAAGATATTAATTATGTCAATGGATTGATATTGAATGGGTCAGTGTCGGTGGAAGATAACAGGTGGGTAACTTAATTCAGTTTAGAAAGTTATAAGTCAATTTTGCATTTTTGTATAATAATAGATACTTAAATGTAATATGTCCTGTGTGGAATTGAATAATAATAAAACTAATTAATTTAATCATATTTCATTCAAAGGCTTGAGATCCGTTTTTTTTTTTTTTTTTTGTCGTGGCAACTCCAGTTACGGAGGACCATAGATCGTGCACCATCCTAACTAAAAAGAGAAAAGAAAAAGAAAAAAGGAAAAAAAGGAGGGGTGGGGGGGATTGATTTAAACGACAAACCTAAACTTAAGGCTAACCCTTAATTCTGAATTTGGACTGCAAACAGGGTAAGATTATGCATACATAAACCATGCTGCATAAAGTTAAGCACAAATTTGGCTACATCATGTGCAGTTGAGTTTCTTATTCTTTTAATGGTTTTATAAATCACCCCAGACATTCTTTTGAGCAGGGTTCGAATTTCCTGGATAACAATCCCTGCTAGTGGATGAGATTTGTTTAGATCAAAGACTCGGCCATGAACCTGTTCGGCGTCACCTACTATTATTAAATTATGTAATGTCGAGTTTTTTTTTTTTTGAACATGATGTAATGTCGAGTTTCTTATCCATAGGTTGCATTCCAAGTTGAAATTAATTCGAAGAAATTATGTCCGCTAATTTTAAAAAAATGATTGACTATGATTTAGCAACCACATTTAAGTGAAGAGATTAAAGCGAGGAAATTTTGCTCGCTAATTAAGACGAGGAAATTAATTACGTCCGCCAATAAAAAACGGTTTAGCGGCTCATTTAATATTTATGAATCAAAGGCATAATTTAAGAAAATTAAGCATTAAACATGACTAATTGAGGCCAATTTAATTAATTTCAAACCAAAACAATTTTAATCAATCACACTAATTTAAAGATTAAACGTGATTTGTGCCATTAAAATAAAAATAAAGAATCGCATGATCAATGCTATAAAATTAAGACAAAATTAAAGATATATACTTTACTAATTCATATTACTTATATACACTTCAATTCCATAGCATAATTGGTGGTATGTGATAATGGGAATGTAGCCAAAAGAAGCCTAAATTTATGCAAATCAACATAAAATTCCTAATTTATAGCATTGATGAAAAATTAATACCAATGAATACTGTCATTAAAACAAAAGAAAATTGTTACATATATAATTTAATTTAAAACAATCAAAACGTAAAAAATGTACTTACAAATATGTAAAAAGGGAAAGAGAAGAAAGAGTAGGCACAATTTGAGTTTTTGACAACCAAATTACACATAATCAAGCAAAAATCATGAAATTACCTAAAAATTGTTTATGATTACCTTATTGTAGGAGGAAATCAATGAATGAGTAAGGTACCATATTTTGTTTTCCTTTTTTACCATTCTTGAATTGTTTACCTTTTTTGACAAGGCTTCATAGATCGGAAAGATTTCATACCACCGCCGATCACAAATGTCGGACAAAAAAACATATGTTCATCTTGAAAGTTGAAATTGAGACGTCAATCAATTCATTTTGCGAAGAAAGATCTTTTACAAAGTTAAATTATTTAGAACATTAGAGATTAAACCCGACAATGATTGAAATCGTAACAAAAATCGTAATCAAGTTTAAAGAAATCTTTGATCAATGATCTTGGATATGAATTGAGAAGATGAGATAACAAATTAATTTCTCTTTCAAAAAAGATAACAAATTAACGATTATCAACAAGAGTCGGACTCCAATCTTACTTTGCAAACGACCCATCCGTGAACGAATAATTCACCATATTGTGATATTTATTGGATAAGAATCCAAATTTAATAGTATAAGTCGGTGACTTAACTATAATCAAATACACGTTAATAGCATAACACTATCCGTGAACTGCTTCTCCGAAGAGGAGGAAGATGGGAAGGGATGAGACTGAACCAGGTCCCGATGTTGGGATTGATTAGGATCTCGATACTATCGAGGAAGTGGCGGATCGTGGTGTTCGGAGAAAGGGACGAGCTGCATCCCACAAATCCTGACGGCCACGTGCACAGCAGCGGGAAAACATGGGCACATATCCATATTTCTTGCTTGCCCGACTTCTATCGCCGGAACCGTGGCTGGAGAGGAGATCGTCCTCTTGAAGGAGGAGTTGAAACTCCGTTGGATGTCGGCGACTGTGCTCCGGCTTTGCTGCTGCACCACTATTTCTTTCCACTCCAACTCGATTAGCAGAGGAACGATTGCTACAAGTCTTGAATCTTGATGATCGAAGAAAGAACAGCCTTAGATTGGATTGGATCTTGAAAATTGGTGAAAATTGGTGAACAAGTTGATGATGCTTGAGATCCGTTGATTGAACGGACGGATGAGATCGCGACACACAAGCGAGTGCACTTAGTGCTCCCACCTTGCTGGGTGCACCGGAGTGTTCACCATTATATATATATATATATATATATATAATTGAGTGTCAAGGGTCCAAAATACAGTATCACATTCCATGAAGTGAGTGTATAAGATACTATTACAATTCATGATGTGAATGTATTAAGAGACATGATATTAAAAGAACTATTCAAAAGGAATGTATCAAATTACATATGTTATATCATTTCAAAGAGTGAATATGACATGACATGACATGATCATTCTTTATATATGCAAACAATATTTTGTTTGGATGGTCATAATGTAAGACAAATTACAGAGAGAGTATATTCCAAATGGAAATTGAAAATTCTTGATGAATAAAGTGATAAAATTCAACATCTAGTATGGAGTATGCAATGATTCTAATGAAGTAATAATTGTTCATACATAGTATCCAGTTGTACAATTACAAATAGTGGATCAAATCACTATCGATTATTCGAAAAATTTCATCTTTACTAATTGTGAAGAGAACAATCGCCACCTATTTGTGATATCGATAATTGAAAATTGTGATATTTTATTTCTCGTTTTAAATGAGATTCTTTACACGCACTATCAACATCAAGTAATATCGATGATATATCGACATATATCATCAATAAAGGAGAAATACTCATTTTATAATATAGCAAAGAAATGAGCCAAAACTAATACTAGAAAGAGCTCATGTATTATTCAATGGATGAAAAAATTTCATATTGATAAAATTTATAATCTATTACATCCTCAAAAGTTGTTACATAGAGGAAAGAAATTCCTTATTGACGGTGCATTATATTCTACAAAATTATGTATGAATATATTAAGTTATAAAGATATCACATTAATGAATATCATATTGTGAAAACAAAGACAAGATAATGAATGTATGTTATCACATTCACATATATAGATTATGATGCAAATAATATTGGAAGTATTATAATTTGTCATCCTCGTTGAAGCTCTTACAAATGTAAACTAAAAGTTTACTTCTCCTGGCAAAATTATTTGGCATAACTGGTTAGACCTTCCCGGTTCTACAACTATGCGAATTGAGAATATATGTGGTTAATTTTGATACATTCCACACACATCAATCTAAGTTGATTATTGGATAACTATTGACAAAAATAAGCAATGAATCGCTTACCTAAAGAATTAAAGATGATATTTGGATCCATAAGATACACCCAACATATTATCCATCTAGATATTTTAATTTATGCATCAACTAGATATTCACATGTCTAGATATATACTCGCAACATCCAATTCGCGAGATGATTAGCTCAATCATTTTGATTATGAGCATATTTTCATGATTATCCAATAAGTGAAATACGCCATTGAGAATAAATATTCTCATTATCTTATATATATGTTTCTCTAGGTGAAAACATGTCGCATTATGCCAAAGAGTTATAATGAGTCCCCCGTTATATAATTGGTTTTGGGTCAAAACCTCATATTTCCCATATAAGAATATTTAGATGTGATATATACATCTCAATTGCTCCACCACAATTCATTAAGATAAGTCTCAATAATAGAGATTGAGAAATCTATAAATACATTAAAAGAGATTCCCTTTTTTCAGTTGACACATCAGCAAATTTTCAAATTCCTTCTCTCCCCATAATTTTAGGAATTTGACAAATAAAAAACTGTTTTCAAAAAATAAACTGTTTAAAAAAACAGTTAATTTCTCAGCTTTTTCCCCTGTAAGTTACGTTGACAAAAAATTGTGTTTTTGGTAAACACATTTTTTTCCTTTATGAACTACAATTTATTAACGTGGACAATATTGAGTTTTATAGTTTAATTATTTACCGATATTGATTATTCTCCTTTTTAACAACAAATTATAATTAGGATACTTTTTAAAATAAAAAGTAAAATACAGCAGCTAGCAAAAAATCCAGGCTTGGCAATGCCCTGAGTACCACAAGTCCGGATATCACGTATGCGCTACCCATCCGTTTGTTAAACGGGTATTACTCATACCCGTCCGGGAATGAGTATCGGGTGATCCCCAAATCTCTCTTGTATATGGATTGCAAAGGGATTTTCAGTATAGAACTACGATTTTCAGAGCATTAGAGTTTTCAAATGGAACGAGGGACTGCTCAATCGATGAATTAAAGTGAAAAAATGAATGAATGAATGAGAAAGTGGGTCTGGTTCTTAAACATACATGATATATTGTGGCTAATATAACATCGTTTCATATGGGTATCCATTGGGTTGGGTATGGGGCGGATACCTTCAGACCCGTCCCCACCCGTTACCCACTCTAACTAGGTATTGGATTTGCATATACCCGTCAACTTTACCCGGTCAACGAGTAATTCCCGCCCAAATCAATCTAATTTCGGGTGGGTACCCAGTTTTCGGATATGAATTACCAAGCCTAAAAAAACTAACTATATATTTGAGTAATCTAACTCAGGAATCCTAAAAATGTCGGCCAATGGGCCGATGATAATCTAGTTATATATGTTGGGTACGAGTCTTCGCAGGGCCGTCCCGTGAATTTCGGAGGCCCTGTTCGAAATTTATTATGTGGCCCTATAAAATGACAATTTAAACCTAAATTATTTGGGTTACCTTAACTTGACTTGTTTGGGCGGGTATACTGATTGGTTTGAGACAATAATAATACTCATTTATGATGGTATACACGTCCGACCTTGTGCCCACCTTGACTTACCCAATGTCATTCCAAGACTAAAATTTATTAACAACTAAAAATTTTGAAAAGTAAAATAATATATGAAGTATAACTTAATATCATATCATATTTATATATTTAATAATACATTTTTTGAAAACAATGATAGTAAAAATAGAAAGATCACTTCAAAAAGACAAATAATGTTGAAAAGAACAAAAAACTTAGTTTGATTTTTGTCAAAGATAAGGATTGAACCCATGACCACTTGAAATAAAACAAAGACTCCAGCCACTAAACCACATTAGCCTTTTTGCACAATTTATTTATAATATATTTTTAAGTGTTTTTACTTAACCCGAAAATTTTGAGGCCCCCGATATTTTGAGGCCCTGTGCCGGAGGGCCGGCCATCACACCCTCAGGGCCGGCCCTGAGTCTTCGTTGATAGTAAAATATTTACATTATTGTCGGGAGATTTATAGATGACTCGTTTAGATGAACACATCATTTTGTGATTCAAAGTTCCCAACATTAGGGGGAGAAAATCAAAGGTTGGACAAAGAGATTCGTTAGAATGAATTATCGTTTTGATCCTCGTACTAAACAATATGAATTTGACGTTCACAAGGATAATTCATTAACATAGTTGAGTTGATCAACTGCCAGACGCTTTAACGACCCGAATATAGTGACATAAAAAATCTCTTATGCCAACTACATTTGCTCCAACATAAGTGTTTTTCTGTGCTGGTAAAAACACAAATGAGTCTAAAGCACTCACAAAGCATGAAAAATCAATCGATTCCAAATATATAAATCCTCAAAAAGTGAAAATGAGCTTTAAATTAAGATGGTCAAAATTGAGGGTAAGATAAAGGATATCAAACAAACACATGTGCTCCTGAAGAACATCAGGTACCTGATAATTATGAACGAAAGATACATCAATGTATTTGATAAAAACTTTGGAATCATGATGAAGTCAACGTTGATGAAATTTTTCATTACAATGCAGCGCTAAATTTGATAAGCAAAAATGAGGATCATGAGCCAAATTCATTAATGCATGCAAAGAAAGAAATGATTGGCCAAAATAGAAAATGTGATTGCGACTATATTATATTCCCTAGAAAAATGAAAAGTCTAAATATATATAAAGTCTCTACACATGAAGATGTAAGCAAATGAGACATATTTTCCATTTGGTGGATGCAATAATTTTTCATTATATGATTAGTCTGGCAATTTGTTAAGGGAGATATAAGATATTTGTCTTTAATGGATGTCATTACAATGGTTTGTCTAATAATGACATATATGCTTATAGGAAATTTTCGGAATGATTTATTTTGCTAAATGCGAACAATAACACTACAAAAAAAATTGACCTTTAGCTACTGCAAAATTACAACGGCTTGAAAATGCAGTAGCAAATAGTTAGTATTTGCTACTGCAATCACTATTTCATGTAGTAATTTGCAGTAGCAAATACTATTTGCCACACCACTATTTCCTACACCCTGCATCCCCGTCACAAATAGTGGTGTGGCAAATAGTATTTGCTACTGCAAATCACTACATGAAATAGTGACTGCCGTAGCAAATACTAACTATTTGCTACTGCATTTTCATGTCGTTGTAATTTTGCAGTAGCTAAAGGTCATTTTTTTGTAGTGTAAGTTAAGTTCACGTGAACAGTATTCAATCATAATGAATTGATGTCATACGAATTATGAGATTGAGAAAGAATGATATATTTCGTATACCAAATATTTTCTATGTTTTATTTGTCAATATTTTATATTTAATACTTGATTTTTATTATTAAATATTTTTGGTTTTGAAATTATATCGTATCAAAATTTCTATGACTTTCTTTTATTTTGAAAATGTGTTTTCTTTATTTCCAAAGGTTAAGATGTCATCATCTTATTATCTATTTGATTAGCTATTGAGACTCGTGAAGAGTTTCTCAAAGAAATTAGCTATTTGATTAAAGAGTTTGAGATGAAAGATATGAAACAATATCATTGCAAATCATTTGCAGATTGAGCGTCTCTCAAACATGATTGTTGTTTATCAACAAAGATACACTTCTAAGTGTTGAAAATTTGATATCGATATATATTATCCATAACTATCTTGATGGTAGTAAGATCATTATATGTGAGTAGATGTCAATATACATCAGTAAAGTAAGAATCATTTTGTCCTAAAGTACCGTATCTTAGTGCAACAAGAGCACTTATGAATCTTGCTAGTCCTATAAGACTTGATTCATTTATCAATAGATATTTTGGCAAGATTATACTCTACTCTCACTCAATGACATGAAGATCAATTGAAGCATATACTATGTTATGTTTAAATAACATAAGATTTCAAGTTATTTTATTTGAGTATTCATCAAAAAAAAAGTTATTTTATTTGAGCATATTGAAAGACATGTCAATGAGTTACGTGGTCTTTGAATATCGATATGATCTTTGTGTTGGCCAATTATAAATTGAGTTCACTTGGCAATATAACTATTTGGTGGTTTGTGAAACAAACTATAAAGCCACATCATAATTCATAAACATGATCATATAGATCATGCGTAATGAGTACATATATCCTCAAGTTGTAAGAGGATCGCATTAAAAAGGCTGAAAGAATATGTGTTTGACGAAGTTATTTTTCCAACACGAATTTTTAGATACTAGTGGAATAACTAGTGAAAATTATGATCAAGTGACAATCTAGCATATTTGTTCACAAAGTTACTTCATACATCAAGATCATTCATAAAATTGAAGTTCAAAAAGTGAACGATTTTGAGTCATCCTATCATGAGGGGGAGTTAATACGCACTGCACACTTTTTCCTTAACCATGGTTTTTCCCATTGGGTTTTCCTGGTAAGGTTTTTAATGAGGCAGTATGTGATAGCGTATTATAAGAATAATACTACTTTCTCTATACATGCATTGTTCTTCTATTCATTTTTCCTTGTAAAGTTTTAATAGGGTATATCATTAACCAATGGACATTCAAGGGGGAGTGTTATGAATAATATTGTAGTAAATGTCCATAATTCCATAGGATGCTACATTCACATATGAGCCCATTCATGACTTATTATTCTCTTTATTCATATGTAATTACATTAGTCTATAGAAGTTATGTATTATGTGCCTATAAATAGAGCACACCATTGTATCTATTTGGATGAATAAAAAGAAGCAATTCTCTCATCTTTCTCTCTATTTCATAGTTCATAGTTCTCCATCACTTTCATAACAATTAAGGGTAATTTCGGAAAGAGAAAACATTTTATCTTTTAATTGCCTACAAATCCTCCTTCTTTATCTCCACTCTTTCTCTCCCACGTTCTCTCTCTTTTTCTTTCCTCTCCAATTGATTGAACCCTACCGCCGCCTTGATTCCCAACTCTTATCGTCTTGTTGTCGCCGACCCAATCTCAACCCCCTTCTCGTCGTCGTCTACTGACGTTGCAATGATCCCGACCACTGCCTATTCCAATCAACCTTCCGTACGTCGCCGCGCCCCCTAGATCCGCCGTGTTGACAGTCGCCGACCACAAGATTCATAGTCACCGTCGCCATCTGGCCGACCAAGAGATCCACGGTCTTCGCCATCCACGAGATCCACGGTCGTTGCCGCTTGTTCCATCATCATCTCGTTCAGATCCATCATTATCTCATCAACCGTCGTCGCGTCCTAGTGCATATCCTTCATAATCAGGTACTAGTACCTCGGCCTTTGCCGTCCACGAGATCCACGGTCGTTGCCGCTTGAATAGTCATCATCTCATTCAGATCCGTCATTATCTCGTCAACCGTCGTCGCGTACTAGTGCATATCCGTCAGTCATAATCAGGTAATAGTACCGATTTGTGAAGCTCTTATACATGATTTATGAGTACAAGTGCCTCTATGTGTTATGATTTTTTGCTTTTGTATGGGTACAAGTGCATCTTTGTGTTATCATCTTTTGATTTATACATGTACAAGTGGGGTGCATCTTTTGATTTTCCTTTTTTAGGGTACAAATGTATCTTGAGGAGGAGATGTTTTCGATGAGGCCGCAATAGTTATTTCTGATGGAGCATGGAAGATGGCAGCTGTTAATAGGGTTTTACCTTTTTTCAATTTCTCCATCATTGTATTTACTTTTTAATGTTAATTAATTGTACTGGAAATTATTAACATGTAATAAAATTATATTTCAAAAGTACCCTTTGTTCAAATAATGTAGTCAGAATGATTACATAAATCCGTAGTCACTGTAAGCGGTCCGGCAATATGCGTAATTTTTTAGTTGTTCGTTTTCAAAAGAGCTTATTAATAATATTAGTACTTATTTGTTAAAAATGTAAACTTTGTGATTTTGCCTTGGATTCATTTCAAATAATTTTCCAGTGTTTAGTAGTTTTAAACCATCAATGGTATAGTGTCAATTTAAGTGCATTAGATATCATCCAAGGCAAAACCACAAAGTTTACATTTTTAACAAATAAGTACTAATATTATTAATAAGCTCTTTTGAAAACGAACAACTAAAAAATTACGCATATTGCCTATTGGTACAATGCTAATTCCCAACTCCTATTCGGGTGTTGAAAAGGTATTCAATGTTATGTTGACAACCCTATTTAACCGGTACAAAAAAGAAACAATTTAAAAGAACATGGTTGCTTCGATTTCTACCGAGGGAAGTGTGGCGCCGACTGAACTTCCAAGACCGCCGGAGACTGAACGTGGCCCCAAGCCTACCATCTCTTGATCGACCTGCGCCTGACCCGAAGGCGACGGCAGCAAGGCTGACCTCCCATGCTGTTAGTGACCTGAAAGGATCTAAATCCTATAGGTCGGCTGTAGCTCCCCACAGTGGTTTGCCGCGTCAAAGGTGGAAAGTTTGCCGCTTCCGATGCAACCGATGGTGGATGACGCTTTGGCTAAACCACGATGCCCCATAATCTTGTTCTCAGATGAAGAAGTCAGAGAGTTTTATAAACCATGGTCCAAAGCTTTGGTTATCAAAGTTCTCGAAAGATCGTTCTCATTCCTCGTAGTTAAGAGACGCCTTGATTTTCTTTGGGCACGCGGTGGAGCGATCCAAGTGTCTGACCTGACGAATAATTTGTTCCTTGTTCGATTTGTGAACGAAGAGGACTACACATCAGCTGCCTTTGGAAGGCCCTGGAAAATTTATGATTATTACATTGTTATGGCGCAGTGGTCCCCTTCCTTCAATGAAGATGATCCTATTCGATCCATTCTTACTTGGGTTAGACTCCCAAAGCTACCAATCCACTATTTCAATTCATTGGCGGTTAAGCGTATTGGTGACGCGATTGGTCGAACGGGGCGAATGGATTTAGCCACGTTGGAGGGTTCTCGATGTTGTTATGCTCAAGTTTGTGTGGAAGTTAACATCACGAAACCATTGCTCGGGAAATACATGATTGAGGATAGGATTCTGAAAATCGAGTATGAAAGCTTGGAAAATATTTGTTTTGATTGTGGTTTCTATGGTCATAAGTGGAAATCGTGCAACGTTACAGAACCATTGTAGATGGAGGTGAATTCAGAGCCCCCTCTGGCTGAATCAGTGGTTGGAGTGGAGGAGACGAATACGAGAGAGTGGATGACGGTGAGGCGTCATGAGCGCAAAAGAATGAATAAACTTTCGGCCCCTGCCCGTGTTCTTGAGAAGCCAACATCTACAGTGTCGCGGAGGTTTCCGTCCGGGAACGCACTCCTTCCTCGCACCCTTGGTTATTGCACGTGGCAGTTGCTTGGCAACGTCACAGTGGGTTGGGCCGGCTCGCGCGGAAGGCGCAAAAGAGATGTATGAGTTTAAAAAAATGATTCTTTGGAGTCGCCATCGATCTACTTCGGGTGGATCGAACACCCAGAGGATCCGGTTCAAACTGCCGTGATTCGATCCGGATATCAAAAAGGTCTGCGAAACTGAAATTCTAGGATCGGGGGTCGGTTACGTACGAGGAAGGGTTAACACCCCGTTCCGCCCGGCTCGAAGTCGGTACTGCTAAATTACGATAAGTTTTTTTATGGGTGTGTGTTAAACGATATAATGATTATTTTAGGATGGGGAAATGTTAAAGGAAGGTTGGACTCGAGTCAAAATTTTGACTGCCTACGTACCCAAAATTTCGGGATCAAAGTCCACGTAGTTCGATTTAAAAGGTTTATTTTGACTTGCGTTCTATTTATACCCTGATGATCGGGTTTCGAAAGTTTGAATTGGACTTGGTTTTATGTGCGTCGCTACTATTGTCAACAATTAGCACGATGGGTTCATTAAAGAAATGGGGTTTAATATATTATTTTAAATAGGGAATAAATATGAGAGAAATATTGGCGCGTTCATGCAATCACATAAAAACTAACGCCTTATATTCGGAGATTTTCGAAGATTTCAAAGCTTCCTAGCTACTAATGATATATTAGCGTCTACTATTTTTAAGTTTAAATGAGGTTATATTGTATTAGAGAAATGTTAAACGCGTCGCCGCAATTGCTAACGTACTAACGTTTATTAGCATTTGGGATTAATACTGGGTATATGTTCAACGCGTCACCACAATTACTGGCGTACTAACGTCTATTAGTTTTCAAATATTATATAAGGAGATGTTCAACGCGTCACCACAATCGTTGGCGTACTAACGTATATTAGTTCTCGATACAAAAGAAAGTATACATAACTAGATTAGTGGCGGCCTGTCGGCCGATTTGAACGTAAGATGATAAATATTTCAAGGGCACAATATTTAATATGTCTTGGAACTGTCAATTAGGTTATAAATTTGTCCAACAATTTTAATCTGTTACCTAATTCTATTTTCTATCCGCGATTCATGGGAGTTTTCCATCCACCTGTAGCCTTGATTCATGGGAGGTTCCTTTTAGGCTTTTCAAGGTTAAAAACGGTAACTTACCTAATTGGTAATTTAACAGTAATGTAGTAGTAGCCAGAAGATAGAGAAAGATGCAGAGCTTGGTGGGGAGCTTGGTTTGATAACTTCATTGATTGGTAATTTAATAGTGGTATTCATTTTTCTTTATGCGATTCCACATTATAAAAGTAGTACAGGTTAAAAAAGGAAACAATAGAAGCAATAAAGGAAGAGAAGTGATGAATAGAGCGTGGCCCAGCGGGAAGGAGTAGTAGTACTGCAAGTCTGCACTACTACACCACACTAATATTTCAGTTCTTATTTTTTGGAATTCGGTCAAACGCCTCCAATTCGGTTTTTCGGCCACGGTTCAGTTATAAACCAAAACCGGTCGGTTCGGCCCGGCTAAAAAAAAAGACTGGCCACTTTCGGTTCGGTCGCCGACCATTCGGTTCGGTATAAATAACCCTAATCTAATCCCTTTCACTTCACAGCCTCCATCTTCTCTTACGATTTAAAAAAAAAAATGAGCTTATCTTCTTCCCCAACCCTAAAAGGCATCTCGACCCCATCCACCCGCTAACCCTCTCTGCTGTTGATTTTTGTTCGTGGTGGCGTCCGATGCCGGAAGAGGCACTAAGGGTGGGAAACCTGGCCCGACCCAGACCGGTCAAACCGGGTTTCGGGTAGCCCGAAACCCAGTCAAAAGTCAACAGGGTCGGGCCCGGCCCGAATTTTAAAAAAATGCTGCAATTTATATAATACTTGACTGTTTAGTAGTAATTGTGAAGCCCAGTTGCATTTTAAATTATTATGAACAATGTCCATATACCCACTAAATTATAAAACTCAACCCTAATATACTAAACCTCTTGTCTTTGGGAAGAATGGTAGCCGACACTTTTACTTATTAAAGATTAAAATATTGCCTTTCATTCCAGACTCTTCTCTTCTGGATTCAATCCCTATCTCCTCTCTTTTTCTACCTAATTCTAAAACTCTATTCCTCTCTTGTTTTTTTTTACCGATCTGTAGAATTTTAACAACAACCTAACTTTCTATCTACTCTTTCTTTCCAAAACTTAATTTAGAAGAGAATCTCAGGCAAAGTCCTGTAAATCCAAATCCAGAGAAGATGAAGAAAAGTATGAAGAACCCAGATTCGAAACCACCTGGAGCAGAGTCAAAAACTCATACTGTTCATCTTCTTCTTCTCTAGATTTGAGATTTACTTTGATCCGGGTTAAATTTCGGGTAGCTCGGCCCAAAGAGACACTACCGGAGTTGGGTGCGGACGGAGTCGGTCTAATCACGAGAGAGATCGACGCCAGACTCGATCTCGAGATATTTGACTATGAAGGTGAAGGGAGCCGGTGAAAGAAGCGTAAAGCTCGGGATATCTTGTGGTCAGTTACTTTCTCTACT
The DNA here is from genome assembly GCA_034768395.1 of Linum lewisii. Lineage (NCBI taxonomy): Eukaryota > Viridiplantae > Streptophyta > Magnoliopsida > Malpighiales > Linaceae > Linum > Linum lewisii. The sequence continues at coordinate 12,333,505 of CM068298.1, read as the reverse complement.
CATCCAATTTTCCTCGATTTACTCTTTGGATTTTTTTTAGATTTTTTTGATTGTTCTGAAACATTGATTCTTCGTCTATAAACTTGACCTAGAAGGACGGTGGCAGATGGGAAATAAAGGGGACGTGGCCACATTTGAGAGGTTCGTCGAAACAATTCGAGAAAACGTTGAAGGGAATCGGACAGAACGAGCTTCTTTGAAATGAACCCGCAACTCAGGTGCTTTTGTCATTAGTATGTTGTAATTGGACCTTTTCTTCCTTTCTTTCTAAAATGAAGCGTAGCTTTATTTGTTGTGAGAATTCATTTTTATGATTCATACAGTCGGATTTCGTATTTGATTTGGCGGGTTTTTGTATGGATACTTCCATGGTTTGTTCATTGGGTTTATTTGGGTTATGTATGAGGCTGGTTGGGATTAATATAGGTGAGCTTCTGAGATGGATACATTGGTTGTTTGGTTGGTTAATGGGCTGTTTTCGTGTGGTTTAAAGGGGTGAGTTTGGGCGTTTGAAATACTGAGTTTGGGGTGTTTGAAATGCTGAGTTTGGGGTGTTTGAAATGCTTAGTTTATAGGTTGTCTAGGGGTGATCTTGTGACTGAATTTCTGGGTTGTTTTGATCAATAGGGCTGTTTTGGGTGGTTTAAAGGGCTGTTTTGGGTGGTTAAAAGTGCTGTTTTTGGGTGTTTAAAGGGGCTGTTTTGGGTGGTTAAAAGTGTTGTTTTTGGGTGGTTTAAGAGTGCTGTTTTTGGGTGTTTGAAATGCTGTTTTTGGTGGTTTAAGAGTGCTGTTTTTTGGTGTTTGAAGTGCTGTATTTGGGTGGTTAAGAGGGTTGTATCCACTCATTCAGTCGTTGTTACCCTTCTGTCAATCATTAATTAGCTTTACCAACACAACTCAATTTATGTGAAACAAGTATTTGCACGTGTGAAATATTTCGGTCTATTGTTTGTTTTTAAGCGTTGCACATATTTAGTGGTAAGCGAGAGTGGACACCAATCTTTTTACTCATACCTACTTGGTCATCATACTTGATTTGGGTGAGGGCTTATATGTTTCGTCCAAATGGTTTAAACATGTTTATTTCTTGAAATGTGATTGAGAATAATAAGCACTTTTAGTCAAGGGAACCAACATGAAATAGAGTGTGATGCATGAATGATGAGATTATGAAGTTGACGTAGTTGAGAGTGCTCACCTTGAGTGTAATTTTCGGTCTATTTGTATCACCTCTCTAGCCTTTGATCCTTCACTCCTTTGCTTTGATCTTGGTTTTCGGACGGTTTCTTTATCTATTTTGAGTTTAGTCTTTGGATCTTGAACATACACTTTATTTTGGATTGTGTTTTCTTGTAGGTATGGAACACTTTGGGTAAAAATGGAGCTAAATGTGGAGTGCTATGGGTAGAATGATGAAGGGGGGTGGATTAGTGATGAAGAAGGGGTGAGGTTGTGATAGTGTAAAAGTGAGGAGTTAGAATGGATAATAATGTGGATATGAACTGTTTTCCTTCTTTCTTTCTTTCTCTTTTTCTCCGTTTCTCCTCTCTGCCCTCTCTTGTGGCTCCCAAAGCTCCATTTTATAGAAATTTCACACACCCTTCCCCACTTGTCCATGGCCATTAAAGTCAAACAACACTTGTCCATGGCCATTAAAGTCAAACAATAGTGAATGGAAGAAGGCTTCAGATTTGTCCCAAATGGGTCCTAATTCTTGGGTTTGAATGGGCTTTGTTAACCTAACAGATTGCTGAAATGGGACAAATCTGGGCCTAGGTGGCTGATTGACACAAATTAAATTGGGCCGAGTTGACTAGGCTTACACAGTCGGGCTGAGTCCAAAATGTCGGCTAGATTGCAGAGTTAGGCCGAGCCCATCATGTTTTCGTTATTGAGTTCAGCCCACTCCTCTAGAACATCGTAATGGGCCTTAAACCCAAAGTTCAATCCTATTTTTCTCTTAGAGCCTACAAGCCTTAATTTCGACATACCCATACGCGCTTAGAGATAGGAATCGTAGTTCTTCGGATACCAATTCATCAAAGATGGTTTTTTTTTGTCTTCAAACATCCATTTTAAAAAAAAACGAATTTTAAGATGGCGTGCCCGGCTATCGGAGTTTCAGAACGACTTTAAATTTACTAAAAAGAACGAGGACCCGGACAAAATACGGTTACCACAGCTGCCCCAATTTGTATTGCTTTTACCAAAAGTGATACAAATATAAACTTCGAGTAACCCGATTTTGGAAGGGTCCTCAACAGACTTGAAAGTGTCGAATATACCCAATGAGTAATGATCCGTACTTTGAAGTTGGTGCTTTCCAAGGCCCCAAATTGTGCAATCCATTATACAGCCCGGCGCAAGGCCCCAAATTGTGCAATCCATTTACAGCCCGACGAAGGCCCCAAATTGTGCAATCCATTTACAGCCCGGACGCAAGGCCCCATATTGTTAAAACTTTCACTGCTAAACCTTTTTGTTTTTTTTAGTAATAATTCAGTTTTAATTATTTGATGAGGACATGAGTTTTGTCTCCCTCCCTTTCCACCGTGAATTTTTTTCTCAATTTCCACCGACTCTCCCTCCACTGCTCACTGGTGCCGAATTTAGACTTTAATATTTTTGGTACGGTCGTGATGGGATGTTGCAATTCCTCCCCTCTTATAAGATTTCGCCCTCGAAATCTATCCCGAAGTCAGTTCTGAAATATCTCCAACTCTCTCTCTACATGGAGATTCTCTCTCGTCTCCCGGAAGATCTGCAGTCGAAGATAGCGCGGATGCACAGATTGCAGTTCATAAAGACACATCTAGAGGCACTGGGCAAACTCAGGGATTTCTACCCAGATTTCCCCAGAGATTACGGGAACCACTGCAAGATCTGCAAATCTCGATTTCCATCGTGCTAAGGAGAACATCGAGATTCAGACAGCGCCTGCTACGGATCTGGAATGTCCGATACACACCAGAAGGGGTGACCCTACAGTACTACAAAGGGCGGGTGCACAGAATTCCGTTCACCAGAGCTAAGCACCCCGTGTTAGTTATAGGAGCCCATAGAGCACACTTGTGCAATCCACGTGTAATTGGAAATTTAATAATGAGGGGTTACTAATAATGCAAATCCGAGTTTCGCTTTCCATCAACAACAATTCTCTTGATCACAAATCGATACAATCTTATTGGTGTCTCCTGATTTACTTGCCACCCTTAGGGATTCTAAGAACAAAATTCTACCAACGAAAATGCTCACCATCTGAGACCATACATACTCATGGCTCAGACAGAAATCACAAAAAAAGAAAACCAAGGGTACAATCAATAATTCAAGAAAGTTCTAAGGCATGCGAGGTGGAATTTCTATTTGCCTCCGCCGAACTATTCCTTCCGGAGGATTTTCTTGACGCCTCCGTCGCTCTATATGTTCGAACATTTTCAGAACGAAGGTGACGGCCACGAGTAGAAAAATGGCTATCAGCAGGATAAGGTTAATCCCGCATAGGGTTTCCAC